>CAJUYH010000113.1:68616-92092 GCA_910591685.1 Galerucella tenella | reverse complement strand
GAACGAGAATCGCTAATGGCGGACCACGATTCTCATTTACCAAGCAGCCGCCTATTTGTCAAAGACAAAACAACAGGAACAAACTTCATGATTGACACGGGATCCGACATCTCTGTTTATCCACAAGGGCGCTCCAAATCAAAACAGAAACCACTCTCCTATCGGTTATACGCTGCAAATAGTACAATCATAAACACGTACGGTACAGCAGTGCTCAACCTCGACCTCGGCTTACGCAGAGATCTGACTTGGCGATTCGTCGTAGCAGATGTCACACGAGCAATTATTGGAGCTGATTTTTTGAGTCATTTCGGGATCCTCGTTAACCTGAAAGATCACCGCATCATCGACGAGACCACGAGTCTCACATCAAGTGGAAAACGAGCTAACACACAGACGAGCTCAATTAAAGCAATCCAGTCGAACGACGACTCAAGCTACGCAAAACTCCTCAAAGAATTCATCGCAATTACAAAACCTGATGGCGCCCCCCTGAGAACACAATTTTTCACTGAGCACCACATCAAAACAACAGACGGCCCGCCGGCCTCAAGTAAAGCCAGACGGCTAGCACCGGATAAATTGAAAATAGCGAAAGAAGAGTTCGAAAAAATGGTAAAACTCGGAATCGCTCGCCGCTCGGATAGCCCGTGGGCTTCCCCACTGCACCTCGCAGAAAAAAAATCAGGCGACTGGCGTCCTTGCGGGGATTACAGACGCTTGAACGATCAAACAATCCCAGACAAATATCCAGTACGTTACCTAGAAGATTTTGCCGCAAACCTACACAATAAAAAAATATTTTCTAGACTCGATCTAGTACGCGCGTTCAACCAGATACCAGTCGCAAACGAGGACATACCAAAGACGGCAATTATCACGCCCTTTGGACTCTTCGAATTCACAATGATGACATTTGGTCTTAAAAACGCAGCACAAACTTTCCAACGGTTCATGGACGAGGTCACGTACGATCTCCCATTCGTTTTCACTTATCTTGACGACCTGCTCGTCGCATCCGAAGACGAAAATGAACACCTGAAACATCTGAAAACATTATTTCAACGACTCCAAGACGCAGGACTTGTGATAAACACAGCAAAATCGTGTTTCGGCCAAACAGAAGTCACATTCCTTGGACACTTAATAACAGAGCACGGTATCACACCTCCGCCAAAAAGGATGACTGCCATATCTGAATTTCCAAAGCCAAAAACAGTCAAGCAACTATGCGGATTCTTCGGCGCAATCAATTTTTATCGAAAGTTCATCAAAGGAGCCGCACAATTATTAGCTCCGTTCAACGAACAACTCGAAGGTAAAAATGTCAAGAGTTCACACGAAATCAATCGGACTCCGACACTCGAACGAGCCTTCGCATTTGTACCACAAGCACTTCGAAAAAGAGTTTTTGACGTTTTTCACTCAATATCACACCCAGGCCAACGTGCACCATTGAAATTAATATCACAACGTTATGGCTGGCCGAGTATGAACAAAAATTGCAAACAGTGGACAAAAAGTTGTATACCATGCCAAGGCAACAAAATCACTCGACACACAATTTCGCCAATCGCCAATTTTGAGCCACCTTCGAAACGATTCGAACACATCCATATTGATTTAATCACATTACCACAATCGAATGGATTCACACAGTGTCTCACAATCATCGACAGATTCACACGTTTTCCTGATGCAGTACCTCTCGAAAACAGTAGCGCAGAATGCACAGCACAAGCCCTAATGGTCACGTGGATTTCACGATATGGCGTACCACTACGAATCACCACAGATCAAGGCGGACAATTCGAATCCAATTTGTTTAAACATCTCGCTAAAATACTTGGCACGAAACATCTTCGCACAACCCCATATCACCCACAGTCAAACAGGTTAGTCGAACGCCTACATCGCCAGTTGAAGTCAGCGCTGTTGTGCCATGGTGAAGCATGGACCAGCGCCCTACCAGCTGTTTTATTGGGATTGCGTGCGGCATGGAAGGAGGACATTCAAACAACACCAGCTGAACTTGTGTATGACGAACCTATTCGGTTGCCAAGCGAATTCTTAAACCCATCAAACGCAGACACAACAGTTCCCGAACTTATCAGACTACTCTGAAATCACTTCTATGAGCTTGCACCAGAGCTAATGTCCCGCCATGGACGACGCTCAACATTTGTATCCAAAGATCTAAATAACGCAACACACGTTTTTGTACGACACGGTCAAATCGGACGATCGCTCACTCCTCCATATGACGGACCATTTCCGGTAGTGGAAAAACACGACAAACACTTTGTCATTACCCAACGAGGCATAAATGTTCCAATCTCTATTGACCGATTGAAGCCAGCTTATTTCGTCCACGACGACCTCGAACAGCAACAACAACAACCCCCACCATCATCCGACGATGACGAACAACAACCACACAACGATAACAATCAAAACCATCGCCAACGAAATCAACAACCGAGCCCTCAACCATCCACGAGCGGGCAACACACGGTAAAACGCGTTCATTTCCAAATATAAAAAATAATAATAATAATAATAATAACAATAACAAAGATCAATCAAAATCACATTCATATAAGTCGTGCATATCACAACCATACAATGAATTAAAAGCATTTTCTGTTTCAGTTCACACACAAAAAAATAAATCACGCAATTTTTTTTCTCTCCAGTAAGGGAGATATGTAGCGTCGCTACATCCTATATTCGAGCGCAGCGAAAATCCAAATTCAAAACAATAATCGACTAAACTCGACAATCATCGGAACGACACAAAATTCTCCGTTTGTTGACAATCGACTTCCCAACCTAGACAAGATGGAATTGGAGAGAATCAAAAATAATTTAACCAGTCTATTTCGGTCGTTGCTCGACAACACTTATCGTCTCGCATCATATTACTTAGAATAAAATAAATCTACAACCTTGTAATAACTAAATAAATCAATTTGTGAAATTAACAAAAACATAGTTAGCGAACTTAAGGTACCTGACAACCGCAATCGCTACATATATACGTTGCCGGCCACGCGGTCAAGGACGCATGAGCTTAAGCTATTACAATGCTTTTTCACAAAATAACTAATAATCTCAAAAAAAATACACAGTGAGCCGTAGCAACAATTAATGTGAGCATAGTTCTTTTTCGATTACAATTTTGAAATAGTTGAGATCGACGAGATAATTGAGATGAGAATTACAATTACCGTAGCGTGCCCAAATGGCGTCACCACGCGGTGTACAATTGTGTGAGTGCGTCGAATCTTAAGTTTAATTGAACAATGAGATATTGGTTGAGTTGCACAATTAATGTTTGTCCGTAGAGAGACAAAAATATCAGAGAAATTCACTGAGCTGACTAACACAATCATTGTGAACTTCACTTGAGCACAATCCACTTAATTTTAATTATTAATAATTTGAGACGAGCAAAAAAGGTGTCGCGTGCGCTTTTGACAGACAGTCCAGGTAGAATGAGAGTGAGTGATGAGCCGTGAACACAGAAGCAAACTTGACCTATTCCACCATCGTCATCTGGTGAGAAAATAGGCCAAGTTCACGGTCAGCGCCCTAAGCCAATCAACAGTGAGAATTAGCGCCGCCCTTAAGGCGCTACGGCTCCTTTACATAGGTGACGACAATCATCTATGATGAGTCGTCACAATTGAGTAGCAACAATGCAAAAGTTGCGAGCAATCGCTCTGAGTGCCCTCTTAACATCACTTGAGCAGTCAATCAATTATCGACTGCTCCCAGTGAAAACTGAACACAAAGTTAATATCAAAAGATCTTCTATGCTTAACCAATCCAGACTGGTATGCTCAGCCAGTTAACTCAACACCCGGCTATATTTCGCGTGTTACTTTGCTTTGCCGCCGACAAATATGGATGGAATATGAACTACAACAAATAACGATATGGTGTAAAAATAAAATGAATCAGACGTACAGTCGTCATGAGGGGTAGTTTAGATAAATATATAACATACATCTGAGGAATCTAATTTTTTAATTACGTAAAACAGAGAAGAAATGAAAAAGAAAACTACTACTATTAATTTATTTCAAGAAGAAAAAAAATATATATTAGTACCGAGATTCAAACCCGTGAATGTGGTGACGTCACGCAAATAGACTACCAATACTCCAACGTATCTATAATATATCGTAGAGTGAGAAAAAATACTTAAGTTGTTACTGCATTTATATATAGTTTGAATATTACTTGGACATTGTTCGCATATAGCTTGCGTTATGACTTGGGTATAAATAGCCAATACCCAATTCTTACATTCATACAAATATACTTTTTTTATTAAAATATTCATACATTTATACAAATGTTTATATTAACTCGTTCTTTGCCGAGTGATGGAAGGGCCATTTACGTTGTATTTTTGCGCCCCGCTTGGGGAGCGCCAATGGCTCACACGAACAGTATGTTCGCACGGATTAGTGGCCGCACGGTGGGTATGGAAATTTCTCACGAAATGACAACTCTACTGGCATCCCTGCCATCACGGACAATCAACTATTGAACAATTCAAGAGAACATCTTTGGAAAAATCAAGTCACCGGCCCGTCTGATTAAAAAGATCAAACAGTTAAATTCGTAACAATTATTACTTGTAGTCCTGTGTTAAGTGTTACTGCTTTAGAACCGAAATATTTGATGAAATTAATTATGTTATACTATTCAATTACAAAGAATTGTGCCTCCGTGTACTTATTCCTCATCAGAAATCTTGTGCCGCAAACCACCGTCCATTTCCATCCTATATCGCCTAAATACAGTCCACTACGTTATCTATTTTATTTTTAATTATTTTATATGGAACTAATCAATACATGACGTTATTGTATTTTTTATCACCTCATCAATATTCTCGCCATGATTGATAAAAATCAATAAATAATATATCGAATTCTGTAGTATTTAGTGTTCTTACATGTACGAGCATATATAACGCATTTGTATTCAGTTCATAATTAAAAAATTTTTTGATTCGTATTCCAATCAATGAATGATATATCCTATACATATAAACATTCATATATATATATATATATGTATGCACAAACAGGTATTAAATTCTCAGAGTTACATCATACATTCCTTGGTAAAACGAAGTTGTTTGACAATGGCAACTTGTTATTCTAATAGTAACCGAAATGGCGCCTGACTAAATTACTAATTGCTATTTTTACAGTATGCATGTAAGTATGCCAGTAAAAATGAAATTGTTCTAATGAATGCAAAGAGAGCCCCATCTTAAAGGGGCCAGGCACCGAATTCATCATATTCTAAATTTGGCAATTCTACTTAATCGCCGATTGATTATATAAAGGTTGTGAAATTCAGCCATAATACGACCTTTGTGAGTAATCTGCAAGTTATAATATACGTGGCGATAAATTTTTAACCTCAATTTCCATTGTTTTATCATTCAAATATCGCTTACCAAACCCGTTTGTATAAGTAATAGTTGAATAATAAGATATTCTTATCAAAACCATCTAAAAAAAAAACATTTTTTAATTAAACTCAAGTTCTAAGCCGAAAAAAGATAGACAACCATGATAATAGTGAAGTATGAATAAAGAATACAAATAATTATCAGAAATATTAACGGAGTGGTGATATATTATAAATAGTATTCGATTATTAATCTGAACAATATTAACAAATTAGAATACAACTTCAAGAAGGGATGAATAAATAAATTTTGCCATTTCCAAGCTCATGTAATTGACTGGACATCAACGAAAACATATGATCCACCTAAAACAGATTCTTTTTTTTCGGTGGATCGCTCAGAAAGTAGTACCAAGTACATCACGGATATGATGACTGATTTTACTAATAAAAAAAATATATTTACATATAAAATAACTTAAATCCACAATTGTAAGAAATAATAAATTTCACCAAGCAGTATTAAATTATTGTACCATGCAATATATTTACTGATTGTCCAACGCTAGTAAATTAATTTTTTCTTATCATAATAGTGCTCGATAATAATTGGTAATTTCTTTTTTTTTCTGGTATTCGAGTTACTTTAAATGAATAGTATATAATATGCTATAACTTCAATTGGTAAAACTAGGACAGGTATGGACTTGGTACGAATTCTTACTGCGAAGATATTTTTTTTCGATATGTCTGTATATATTATATATGCTCCGCCGATAATGATGCATAAACGAAAAAAAACTCGATGGCGTTTTGT
The DNA here is from genome assembly GCA_910591685.1 of Galerucella tenella. NCBI lineage: Eukaryota > Metazoa > Arthropoda > Insecta > Coleoptera > Chrysomelidae > Galerucella > Galerucella tenella. Next base: position 85,836 of record CAJUYH010000113.1, on the reverse strand, counting down.
TTTTGTATAAAAACCAGTAAGTACGTGCATCGTTGTCATAACTTTGAACAGTTCTTCGGTTACCTTGGTGAATAAAAAAAACAATCATCGAGCCGTTGTAAGCAGCTGAGGTTTGACGCGGTATATTACATTGGTTCGTCGCTTTCGACTATCATCGCCTATACAGAGTATTGATGAAATTATTCCATAATTTTCTTTTTCCATTCTTGTTCTCATATCTTCGTTAAAGATTCTCTGCCTCTTAATTAAATCGACAAAATATTTCTCAATACTTTCCTACAGAAATAATAATGCGCGAGATTGCACATCTTCAAGCTGGCCAATGCGGAAATCAAATTGGAGCAAAAGTGACTATTTCTTTCTTATTTTGTGTACATATATATACATTTGGAAATTTATTTCTACCACTTGTGCAATTTTTGCTACAGTTTTGGGAAGTAATATCGGACGAGCATGGGATTGATCCCACAGGAACGTATCACGGTGACTCGGACTTACAATTGGAACGAATAAATGTGTATTACAATGAAGCGACCGGTGGTAAATACGTACCACGAGCAATTTTAGTTGACTTAGAACCAGGCACCATGGACGCCGTTCGATCAGGACCATTTGGACAAATATTTCGCCCGGACAACTTCGTATTCGGCCAGAGTGGTGCTGGTAACAATTGGGCGAAGGGTCACTATACTGAAGGAGCTGAACTCGTTGATTCTGTATTGGATGTTGTACGTAAGGAAGCGGAGAGCTGCGATTGTCTACAAGGGTTTCAATTAACACACTCGTTGGGTGGTGGCACTGGCGCTGGAATGGGCACATTGCTCATATCTAAAATTCGTGAAGAATATCCTGATAGAATTATGATGACATTCAGCGTTGTCCCCTCACCGAAGGTAATCTTCCTCATAAATAATTATTACATATCAATATATAGATTTATGAAAATTTTTATGGGAATTACAATAACGTTTTATCTGTACTAAGGTGTCTGATACTGTGGTTGAACCATACAATTGCACTCTATCTGTGCATCAACTAGTAGAAAACACTGATGAGTCTTACTGCATTGATAATGAAGCACTGTACGATATCTGCTTTAGAACTCTCAAATTAACCACCCCAACATACGGTGACCTCAATCATCTAGTGAGTGCAACACTAAGTGGTGTTACAACATGCCTAAGATTTCCCGGGCAATTGAATGCGGATTTGCGGAAATTAGCTGTCAACATGGTGCCATTCCCAAGATTACACTTTTTTATTCCTGGATTTGCGCCACTAACATCTCGAGGCTCACAACAATATCGTGCATTAACTGTCCCTGAATTAACTCAACAGATGTTTGATGCTAAGAATATGATGGCAGCTTGCGATCCGAGGCACGGCAAATATTTGACCGTTGCTGCTGTATTTCGTGGTAGAATGTCAATGAAAGAAGTTGACGAGCAAATGCTCAATATCCAAAATAAAAATAGCACTTACTTTGTTGAATGGATTCCCAGCAATGTAAAGACTGCTGTTTGCGACATACCACCGAGAGGTTTGAAAATGTCCGCGACATTCATTGGCAACTCTACTGCCATTCAGGAATTATTCAAACGGGTGTCAGAGCAATTTACCGCAATGTTTCGACGCAAAGCCTTCCTTCATTGGTATACAGGCGAAGGAATGGATGAAATGGAGTTCACTGAAGCAGAGAGTAACATGAATGATCTTGTATCAGAGTATCAGCAATATCAAGAAGCAGCGGCTGACGAAGAGGGTGAATTCGATGAAGAAGAAGAAGGCGAAGGAGATGCCTAGGGATAATTCACCAACATTTTGTTTATTTATTACAGTTTCGTTCTCTCTATGAATTTATTTATTGGTTTTCATTTTTGGTGACTCTCAAATCGTTAAAATAATTAGGACTTCGTAAATATCGGTAATTCGCTAAAAATTCATCAAAATACTAATGTTTCCATTGATTGTAAATTGAACTTGATATCATCATAAATTCAATTTCTGTTAATTCATTGTGATGATAACTGACAATGTTATAAATTACTCCGAGAAAATCTATTCAATTTATTGTTCTGAATAAAAAGTTACATACGTAAGTCGTTTATGATGCATATAACGGCAAAAAAATGAAAATTACTATTTTTCGTTTCTCTAACACTTGTATAGCTTGATTATCATAATTCACTTACAACAGTTAATTCATATTATTTTTCAATTGTCATAATCTCTTTATTCTTGGAAATTTCATTCAGTTATCATGAATGAATATTTGTCATCTCTACTATTTTTTCCTTTGTTTCTTCTTTCTCAGTAAAAGAGTCATACATTACCAATAATTGCTGAGATTATAATAGAACAATGACAAAAAAAAATGCTAGAAACCTTATTCAAATGTGATATGTAAGAAGTATTTTTCAGTTGGTCCTGCCTGCCGTCGTTGCCACTACCTCCGCTGGAGTTGTTGCGTCATATGTCTGCAACCAGTCTGTCGTTCCATCAATGGCCTACGCACTCGCAGTCTCTTATCATACGCGCCTCTTTGTACGAGTTGCGCTAATACTTAGAATGCATTTAATTACTTATATTATTTTGTGCATCAGTAATTACAGGAAAATGTTGTGCCAATAATTTTTCGTATTTAGTTGACATATGTTACACCAGATGTTACTGAATTGCACCAACAGTTCCCGAAATCGGTTATGCTGCTCCACTTTACGGCCTGGGATACGCTACTGACTATGGATATCGCAATTCAGAACACAGCTACAGGCATGGATATGAGCACAAATATGTTCACTAAGTCATTGTCAATTCAATCGATACCGAATCACGCAATTCAAATACCATAATCATTTCCAAGCGGAATCAAAATTCGAACAACTTCGTTAATTATATGTAACGTCTGGGTGATTTGTATGATGGGTGGTTATCACTACTTTGATTTCATAATGAAAGAGCTATTCTTCCTCGAAGGTGTATCTTCTACAACGGGTTTTGTACTGAATGATGATAATTCCTCCTTCAATAAATATTTTTTTTTTCTGACACAATTAAATGTTGATTTGAAACTATCAACTATTTGCAGAATTATCATATGCTTGACTAATGAACGATGTCCTTTATAGCAACAGCTACTAAAACACAAACACATTTTTTCATATATAAACATTTGTAGTCAAACAGGTATTTAGATATAACCAAATCTTTACTTTTATTGCATATCAAAATACAATTAAAACTTAGAATATTTATTCACAATATGGTGATAAAACATATACTATATCGAGTTTGGGACGTTTTGCACGTAAATTTCACCGATGATATATGTGTTGCACATAAATTACACCGATGTATATATACCATATATGTCATATGGTATTTTTACTTCGTGACTGTAGCAGTTGCTGTAATTGTATGAATATTTAGATATGTAGTGTCAAATAGGCAAAATAGCCACAAATTATGAAAATTGTCTGAACAGAATGGCAGAGGAATCAATTTCCATCGTTACACTACTACCCTCCATATGACACTGGGGTACATCGTAAAGTTCAAAATTATCACGGTGATAATGAGAATAATATCGAAATATATATAGGACACAATGCGCCTGGGCGGACAAACACACATTTATCTGCAAGAGTGGATCAAGGCTGAAGCAAGGCGAGGCACGTTCTCCTATATAAATCTTATAAAATGGATCTTGTACATTGACTCCACAATACTATACCGCATTGTGATATCGATGATACTGATAATTCGGCTATTCAGGGACGTGTCCTTTGTAAACACTTCCAATCTTTTTTTTCTCATTAATGTGGTTGAACGAGAAAAAGAAATTTTTTCCCTCCTCATTATAGACGGAGTCCTTCATTTTTTCTTTTTTCTACGTAAAAATCTTAACTGTACAGAAAAATTGAATGTGTGCGGTAATTTATATCTATAAGCACACATATATACGAGCTCGTATATACAAAAAAAAATAAAAATAAGATTGGGTTATACTCATTAGTATACGTATGAATATGTTGATATGAATTCAAGATTACGCTTTATGGATCATATGTACCATTTCTCAACTCGTCATAAGAATATAATAGATATGCATTAAAAATTGCATAATTGCTATCAAATGAAAGTTCTGATTTGACTTTGTTGTATTTCCTTTCCTCCTCACTTTGCGCTGCGGTCGCTGTTAACGTTGTTTTATTTTCGTGATCATTTTGTCAAGGCCAGTAATACTCAGCCCCCAATATAAAAAGTACTGGGTCCAAGGTGATATCCGCTGCAAACATTACCTTGAGTGTCTCGAGGGGCGAAGAGCCTATATAAGTCGGTGGATTTTTTTTTTTCATCTTTATTATGGTAAGTCTGCAATGTGGGAAAAAAATTGTCACAGATATTAATATCAAAGTTATTTCCAAGTGCCTATATACGTATAATTATGATGCATTGACGATATGTGATTTGGAGTATGTATGGAGTGACATTGTGAATGAAGCATCAAAAAAGCTGAAAGTACAGTGCAATTAGGAATTACCGAGCTTGATAAGGAACATAATTTATACAAACACTATATTTGAGTCAACTTCACCTAACGTTGCGATAACATCAAGAATTGCTCCGTGGTCCCTTTACACCAAAATGCATGAATACCCATAGTGCTATACTGTGGTAAAAGCAGCGTTCATTAACATCAAAGAACCAATGTTGGCACGTGCATCAATAATTGGCACTGCGCTCGTGACTCAACTCAATGCAGAGCAACGCATTGGTACTACACCAATTGTCTATGCCACCATTCTGAAATCTGCAACACTATTGACCTACGCTCCGTTGACAGTAGCTTCAGATGCACCAACTATTTCTATCAATTTAGTTGCCAACAGCAGCACCAGCTATGTTGTTAATTACAAAACACCATTTAAGAGATCAATCTCATTATATTACATTCGTATTTATACTCGATCATTCAATATTTTTCTATCATATTCTATTGTTGCATAACAAGCAGTTCGAATGTTGTTCCTTTTCCTCAGCTATATTCACAAAAAGGATTTTTTTAATTAAATTTATCAATCCAAGACAGAAATACTTACTACTTCATTCGATAAAATGGGTGAGATAGAAATATTGCATACTCGAACTTGAATACAGCTACGCTGTATGGAATTTTCTTAATATGCTTGCTATTTCTCACAAACCATAGTTCGTTATGATAAAGGTGATCAGTTTCAAGATACGCAAACAATGACTGAAACAATGGAGAAAATCCTGTATGTTAGACATCAGAAGGATGGAAATATTCAAAGTGAAGTTCGGATAAGATGCAGATGAAGAAGTGTTGGCGTTAAACATCATCACTATAGAAACAGTAAATGTAACAAAGTGTGCTTCCGCAATATTACCATTTTCTAGCCACGTATTCCGCTGAATTCAAGGTAACCCTAGTGAAAATGATGATGTATGAAACTGTCAGAAGTAGACGAAGTTTTCCACATTTGTCAGACTTTATCAGCATTTATTAAAAATTGGAGTATTTGATAAAATACGATAAATTCTCACTTCAGATTTTCTGATCGAAATTGTTGGATTCTATTGTACTTATATTAACCCTGAAATATTTTATCAGAATATGACAGATAATGATTGCAGCAGGTGATTTGGAAATTCAATTCAATTTGATAAATTCGCTCTATTTTAAAACCTTGACATATGTTTTATCAAGTTCGAAATTTCATGGACTATAATAAATTTCGTTAGAAAATATAAAACCCAATCCCATTTATATATTTGTTCTTAGTTTTCGAGAATACTGACACTATTTTTATCACCAATGATTATATAATTAGAATTAACTAATAGAATTATTTAGTCAAATATATTCGCGGTGATTCACGAAAGTTTAATGATAACACTTAGTCAATTTGATGCAACGTCAATCGGTTTGGTGATAGGTATAAATATATACTGATTAATAAATCGTATTGTCACCTTCAACGAAATCATGTTACTTCATTACTGTTGTACACATATAGATTCTGTCGGATTTTCTCATATTGTGCATCCGTGTTTTTTCTCTGATTACATTACTTTTATCTTCACTATAAACTCAAACGTATTGAAAATAATTTTTTTTACCATTTTGATAGAATTGATCAAATCTAGCAGAATGAAACTCGTTACTATATGAATTCGTCAGAAATTGTGAGATTATATCCGATTCATTCGTTATATTCTTTTAATTCTGACTGATTGTTCTTCTTAACCAAAAGAAAGCGATTATCTGACAGAAACATTGGAACCGGATTGTATAAGTAAATGAGAGTCATTCAAGAACCTGATTGGATCCCAATCATAATATATGAAAGTGTTTGCACAACATAACCTAATTATCTTCCAAGTCACTCCAGATTGATAAGTTATCTCTAGATTCAAATCTGAAAAGATTGAATTCGCCAAATATAACTTTCACATGATCATATAAAATACAATGCTTATTTATTCGCAGGTTATGTAAATCTAATTGGCGAAACTTCGACGGTTATATTAATTGAATTGGAAAACCAATTTTTAACAATCAAAAATGTAACAACCCATATACATTTATTAAAGACTAATATAACGAATTATTGATATTTACAAAAATATTATTCTCAATGAAAAAAAGCGAAAAAAGAAATCATATATATAGAAAATAAATATGTTGCACTTGCACTGCAATATCCGCGTGAAATGTCATAAACTTTGCGGTTTTATAACCATCGGCATTTTATAAACATAATACATTGTTTTCAGGAATTTCCTGATCACAATTGAATTGATGAGCGTCCCCATGTTTGTATAGCAAAGAAAACCATAATTAGAGCGAAATGATCGTGCTAACAGTAGAAATAACGGCTGAACTAGGCATTTTTTTTATAACATTCAACAATTTACTATACTACGCAAGACTTTTTTCATGTAGAATTATAATGAAGGTACACACATAGTATATAATTTTCAGATAACGCAAGACTATGTCAGAATGATAAATTAGAAATATAAATATGATTTTTATATTTCCTATAAGTATATTTATACCGACATAAGACGGTGAGATATTATGTGTTATTTCACTGATAAATTAAGTTGAGGGAATTTAAATTTTGTAATTATATTACAAAGGAGTAATTTAATAATAAACTTTTACTAATTACCGATACGGATGGAATTTTATACTAAATATTCTGATGAAACGAGGAATAGAATTTACCACACATCATAATAGGCTTGGGATACATCACAACATTCGAATACTGATTACATGTGATAGGAAATTTTACCCTTGACATTAGTAAAAATTATTCGATGCAATTTCTGAAGATAGTGTATGGTAAAGTATAATTTTACTATGTAAAGTGTAGTACAAAATATTTGACGGGTAAAAATTTATCGTTTTGAATTATAAAATATATATGATTATTGAGAATAGTTTAGTCAATTTCTAGCATTAAATGAATTCTCTTATTATTACCACGGAGTTGAGTAAAACATATTCTCAATGCCTGCAATATTTAGAGCAGCCCACTCTAAAAATGTCTCATATTTAATGGAATGTTCATGTGCCCCAGGCTACTGTGATGCACAAGGTGATACTTAGTGTAACATTCCGTTCGTGTATAAAATGAAAACTAAGTTTGTTCATTCAATTTATATATTAATATATTGTTGTCTATGGTTTAGAGGAATATATTAATTGATTAATTTAGATCATTTTATACCTCTTGAAACTATTTTTAAAGGAAATCATTGAGTTTTCTTGCCACATATATAATACGTATAATACGCATTATAAGGTAGAAACAACCAATATGTAGAGTTATTCCGACCCAACTCTCACCTACATCCCCACTTCTTTCCTGCCCCCTGAAATCATGCACTCTGATAGGCTATCTTTGTTAATTAATAATTCAAAAACAATGACATGTATGGAAAAACCGAAAAGGACTTTTCGTCTCAGAATCGTCTCAGCTATGGCTGGGTATACTCTGGACTATCGATACTGTTAGTATATGATGATATTCAATAATAATACAACTTACGTACGGCATCATCCAATCGAGTACATATTGATATTTTATATTCGATTGCATTCGATAAAAACTCGCTTGTTGTTAACAGTTAATTATTGACTGCTATTGACTATCTATACTCAACTATTGACTGCTATTGACTATCTATATTCAACTATTGACTGCAAGTATGAAAATTAGAAGTTTTCAAGAGTAAAAGTATTAAATTCTATTGATATTCCATAGTATTCCAAAAGTATTTTTAGATAATAGAAATTATACATCTTTGTGCAAACTGAAACATCGATGCGTGTAGCATAGCAGCTAGTAATGAATGAGTTTAAGAAATTATAATGTTTAAGATGTAGTCATGATGTGTAGTGACATAGGTAGTCACGTTTTTCAGATGCAATAGATGAAAATGATGGAGGAGTAACTAAATAATATTTATGTATACAACGTTGTAAATAATTTTATAATTATTATCTTTTTGATTTATAATTATATATATTTCACCCACAAATGATGACAAATTGAAAGTTACTTACGACTGCCAAAAGTACAGTAAGATCATAATTGTAATATATTCAAATGAGTCAACTATAGTTAGTCTACAATTCAGATTGATCAGTAGAATAAGGTGAAAAATGTAACCGACGATTTGTAATTAGATCTCATCGTCATAATTACATCTGTAATATAAATGGTTAATGAACTAGCAACAAAAATAACAATGTCAATTATTTATGGAATTTGAAAGAAAAATGTAATTTTATTGTTCGTATTTAAAGATATTTCCAATATTATTAAACCATATATTCGATGATAGATTCATTGATTCTAATGAACGTAAGCAACTGGCGCAGCGTGTGCAGCGTAGGTGAGTGATGCTGGATGGGCCGAGTAATAAGCTGGAGCAGCATGAGCCGAGTAATAAGCTGGAGCAGCATGAGCAATAGCCACTGGAGCTACGGGTGCAGCGTAAGCAAGTGGTGCTCCAACGATGGAACTCTTATGGTCAACTTTGTAGGTATTAGCGTAACTGGTGGCAACAGGCACACTGTGTGCAACGGCCACTGCTGGAGCGGCAACGATCGGCGCTGCATGATATGTTGCAGGAGCAGCCAAGAATCCTGGTGCTGGAGCAGACACTGCGCAAGCCACAAGGACAAATAAAGGTACAAATTTATACATGTTGATAATCTTGTAAATATTGGCGATTTACTACGGTGTCTGATTGACTTATGGTTTACTCCTGGCGAGTGTCGATGTTTTATACCCTCAATAACGAATTCCCCTCTCTTTGCAGCCAACAAAATGTTTACGGTTGAGGAAGATTGGGGGCAATAAAAAAAAGAGAGCAAAGAGTAAGAAACATTCTCTCTTTCCTCTTTCACCTCTTTGAGTTTTCATGGTCTGACAATCTCTGAAATTCATTACAATATATATACAAGCATAAATCGTTGGGGTGATTGTATATATATTGACATGGCTCAGTCTCCAAAAGCATATATTGACCTGTATGAATGATAATTGCATCATCCGAGATAAATATATACAACAATATATATATATTCAATGTTAAATCTCTATACTTTCAACAAATAAAATTATTGACTCATATATGGAGTAGGTAGATATATAAATAGAGATCACATTACAGCGATTTGTTAGTGGGAAAATGAAGCAGATAAAGGACTATGGCATAATTGCGCAATCACATATTATATACACAAATTTGTGCTATTAATGTCTATACAGTGTATATATAGTTCCGAGAGGGTCATCTTGTTGACATAACAGGTATTATTCGCGCTTATTATGTTGTGTAAAGAATCAATATGAGAGCACAGTATGAGTGACAAATGAAAATATACAAGCCATATATATATATATATATATGATGTTAAAATGATGATGCAACCGAAGCTATTACTCCCTCACTCTCTTTGCCTCTCTCATCCTATCTTTTGCTTCTTACCTCACACAAAGTTTAAAAATGTGCGTACGTGCTCGGTGAAATTGCTTTGTTTGCGTAAGAATGACAATAAAAACTATCTAATTCGCTCTCTATTTATATATTTTTATAGTTATAATTTTGTGAAAAAGAGCTTTATTTACTCATTGTGTTCATAATATCACTATATATAAAATCATTACATATTTAAAATATATATTCAAAATTTAATGTCACAAACTGCATATTAACAGCAAAAATCGCAAATCAAAAATTAGACGGAACTAACAAACAACATAAATAAATACATATTCGTCACATTAGAATATTATTTGGCTGTATAATTACATGTAAAATCTATCAACATTCATAACTAAATAATATATAATGATAGATTTATTTTATCATGCAGAAGTAATATAAATATAATATAGCAGAAACGTAACAAAACGCAACGTTCGTTTTACTATGATTTTGTGATTATTGCTTTAGTTTAAAGAGACCATACTACAAGATTTCTTCAATATAATCTTGCAAGTCACCCGTTCGAAAAGGAACTGTTTTTACCAAACTCACAAGTACATATGAGGCATCTACAAGTCAAATGGTACAAGTGCATTGTTTTTAGTTCTGAAAAAATGAGGTTTGAAGTTTAACATCTTACTTACATTCGAGCGCTTGTGGTTTTAAGTATTTGATGGTTCTGTAGCTAGTTCGAAATTGATTTATACTATTTAGCTATTAGATTAAATGGTAGTTTCAAAATCTATTCTTGTACTCATCTTCAAATTTACCAAAAGTGCACTTGCGCCCCTTGGCTTAGAAACGCCCCATATATCATTTCCGTAAAACATAATGCGCTATCAATACTATTTGCTAAAGTAACCAAAAATATGAATCCATCAAACATTATTTTGTATATAGAGAGCATCACGTCGTTTTGGATATAGTTCCGCGATGTTATCAATTTAGCCCCTTGCACCAATACCATTCATTCGAGAATGGATGTAATTAATGCGCATAGTTATATAGATATTCAACGTCACATGCAGGCAGTTTGTTAATTGATACGTGCATGACATAACCAATTGTAATTAACCCTGATATATATAAATACTCATTAGTGAGTATTTATGGAATTAAATGAGGAAATTTTCCTGAATTATCTCTAAAAATCAATAATAACGAAGAGTTATAAATAATCATATCCTCATATTATTATCTCACATAGTGAAAGTTTTATTTCAAACCGAATGTATACAAATGAGAAATAAATATTATACGAGTATGTAAGTGGTGTCACATAATAACTTTTAATCCTGTCCGAATTTTCTATAATCAACGAGATTAAAGCGCTATGTAACTCTAATTTTAGATAACTAAATTTAAAGAAAAGCATGATAGGGTCAGGCATCTCCATTGATGGGTACTCGACGTGCACACACACACACACACACACACATACGCGCGCGCGCGCGCGAGTGATCATACGATTGTTCTATATACGTCATGATAGACTATGTATTGAAGTGGACATGTCACTTGACTGAAAACATCTATTGTAAATGATCTCGTTTAGATAACTACTACAAATTCACAAGTATTTACGCTACGAACCCGTCATGACCGTTTATGGAATAGTGAACACGCTAAAAGTACATAACCTTGACAGTGTCCTCTCGTTCACCGCGTGCAAAAGCTGTTTTAAAATGTGTAAAAAAAATATTCATGGCCTTGTGTTTTAATCCAACTTCATGGAAATTCAGCGGCATTTGCAACAAATATCTTATAATTCATTAATATACATTTGAAAAATTTTTTATCTTTCAAACGTATCTCGTGCATTTTTACTGAACATAAGAGAATATTGATTGAAGAGATGACAAAAATCAAGGACCAAGCAAAGAAACAAAGTGTATACGAATATCGGGGAGATCGAAAGTCCTTGACGGCGTTCTCAATGACAACGATTGTGGGAATGAAAGTTGAATCTGAGCATATGATAGTGACATGGATAATGGTATGGAGTGAACGAGCCAGGAAGAGTTTGGGTCCGTCCGTTGTTGCGATGAGAGTTAGAGGTCATTATATTTCCACCATTCGATTTTACGTTCCCACAATCAAGCGGCAAAGAGAATAAAAGCCACAGGAAGCCAGAGCCTTAGCATCATTCAATATTGAAGCGAGAAAGATTAACGAACAATTAACCAACTTCAACACTATCAAGAACCATGTATAAGTTTGCAATACTTTTTGCCTTGGTCGCCTGCACAACGGCTGTCCCAGTGCCTGAACCTGAACCAGGTTACATCGCCGCACCTGCTGTTGCTCCTGCGGCTGTATTGGCTTTGTCTCACAATGTGCCAGTTGCCACCAGTTACGCCAACACATACAAGGTATCATACAAAAGCCCAGTCATCGCTGCAGCACCAGTGACTTATACAGCCCATACACCAGTGGTTGCTCACCATGCAATTGCTCCTGCACCACTAGTCTACACTGCTCATCACACACCTATTGTTGCGATTCACTAGCAATATTCTCTTCTTGAATTCACATCCTCTAGCAACTGCTCTCACAATATATAAAAACAAATAATAACATTCAAATCAATATAACAATGTGAAAATAAAATAAAGATATTTGAATATAATTTTCTTTGAATTTTTTTCATATATTGACTTATAGTGGTTACTACTACTTATATATAAATATATATATATATACTCATACGTTTGATATGCCGACCAACCTGGTTTGCATAGTACATGAGCGAGTACACTTCTTCTCCATGTAAACAGTTTGGGTTGAATTCTAGATAGATATTTTTGGGTGAGTTGATAGCGTATATCCAGATCCATAAAAATGGCCAGTTGAATCTGATGTGAATCTTATGGAATTGCCTCACACCCACGTGTAATTGAAAATACTTTCAATTATGGTTATATTCAGGCTCAATCGAGAGTCACTAGGCACATAATAAAACAAATTCCTCAACGCATACGTCACTGATGACTAAGTGAACTGCTTGAAACTGTTGTAAATACAATAAGGACTAAGAGTTGTATCCAAAAATATATAGTGCGTTTAGGTGCGATTACCATACCTATATATACGAGTAAAGCCGCCTGAAGATTTGGATTTCCTCCGGTGAAGAAATATTACCGTAATCTACCATGTAAAATAGTGGCACTGTGTTCCTGTACTTTCTGCTGAATACTGCTTCTCCCTAACTCTTCATTTACTAGAATGGGAAAGATATCTATACCTGTTTTTTCGAAACTAATATTCCTAATATGTATGGACCCGAATTTCTCTGTAAATATATCGATTAAGTATATAACATCATAGAGAAATTTGTTCTAACCCAAACCCATTTATCACAAACGCAGTTCATTGAAAAAATGGATTATAAAGCCTTCGCAAATGGTACGCGTCCGATACTAGTCATCATGTATTAGTATAGATTATACATATATTCATAGCGCATTCTTTCATACATAATACATATAACGATAAACACATGATTCTGAAATATGGTACTGTAATTTAAAATTAACTTCATTTTTCGTATTAACACACTCCTAAAGTACCGCCACGTATTATTTTCTTCGCTGACAAAAATATTGGGTTCGATGAAGAGATTTTAACACCAATGTTCAGCAACTGATATTTAAGTATATGTTATTCTGTTTACTTTTTGGTATACCTTTCACCTGTAAATATCATTCTATCAATTATAAAAGATAACGTGAAACATATTATAAGCACTCAATACTCGTCAAGATATCAGTATCAGCTGTATTGAAACTCATAATAATCATCAAATTTAATACAGAAAGTCACAAGATACAAAATAATATTTTCCCTTAAATCATGTAAAAAGGCCCTCTGATGGAACACACATGTGAAGAAAGAACTCAAACCTGTAATATCCCTAGGATGCATAAATCCCCTCACATTAATATTCATCATCACTATATTCACTTCTATGACATGGATAACTATGTCTTTGAAAGTTAATATAGAGCTTATATTCGAAATATCTCTTAATGTACACAATGTAAAGCATATTTTACATTCAACTCGTAGTGCATGATCGATGAGTTTCGCTCAACCGCGTTAAGAGGACCATCAGAGCACATTTCATCTGAACGAGGTTTTCAGGGGCAGGTGAAAGTGCTTTTGCGTTGTGCGTCGTAGTCGGCGATGCAGCAGCCTTGGCTGCGAACCACAGTCGATACTCAAAGTGAGTTGGCCTTCCTGTAATAATTTTCATCAGCAAACCAAAAACACGAAATTATTGAGAAACATTGTCCTTTAAAATCTCCCCTTCTCCTCATAATTCTTCTACATCTATAATTCAATGAGAGATTGATCACAAATAAATTTGTAATCACTTGTAAGTTGAGAAACTGAATCAGAAGAAAAAAATAGACGCTGTTGAAATAATGCAACATGAAAGATTTCATAAATGCCTTCAGGTGGTATCAATAAAAGTCGTTCAACCTCTGTCCTTGCTTCCCGGATAAACAGACATACACGAACGTCCACACCATGAGACCTCCACCCGTATTATCGTATCGCAATTACCTATCTCTTCAAATGTTTAAACATCGCAACCAATCATTTCCTTCTGTGTGTAACTCTATTTTCATGATAATCGTAATTATCTCCGTCATTTAATTTCATAACATATTCAATGTACCTATAAAAAAATTAATAAGCCAAGTTTCAAAAGGTGAAATAGTTTAATGAGCTTCATCTATTTATATTTAGAGATATTATGTAAATTGATTATTCGTTTTTAACATAATACATTATATAACTGCTATGAATAATACGTCGTTATAAACAGAACGGAGAATCATATAATTTAAATTATCAATTAATTATGCGTATCAATGGAAATAAGTGCAATCTTTATATTGCTCGAGGATAAATATATACTTGACTTGACTGTATTGACAGGTGATGAATGTATATTCAAAGATGTTCGAGTAATATTACAAAAAGTAATTTAGGTCTACTTTGAAAGATTACTTCCGCGGCTGATTTCTTCACCCTAGAGAGTGTTCGACAGCACCTGTTACAATTCCTTCAATATATTCATAATACTTTACTATATTGCATAAAATCAAATTTAATTTTATGTATGCTACATATGTATATAAATTATCAACACTTATATATATATTCTCGTAGAAAATCTGTCTTCATATTATATATTGAAACTAACCTAAAATAATAGCCCGTCAATGCATGGTTATTGGTCATTGAAAATTATTATGATTATTAACGAAGTAAAAAAACCTTTCTGTGAGGGGCATCGAGAATGTATTATTGAGAGGCGTATCTATCTCTCGTGGTGACTTCTGAATGCACTTGAAGGTTCCATTGGCCGACAGAAGTGGATATAGTATATAAAGGTGCATGGCTGGACCGAAACCATCAGTCAGAAGGTTCTTGAGGCCGTAACAGTCGCACAACTACAAGTAATCACGATGTTCATGCTTGTGGGTATTCTTTTTTAACAATTATCGTCATTTATGTTACCATTTTCAATATTTGAGTCAAATTTATATATACTTTTATTCATTTATAAATTCCTAATTTGTACGAACTTTTTAGATGATGCTTTCCGCTCTCATTGCACTGACAACTGCGCAACCAGATAGACTCTACGCGTCACCAATCATTGGTAGCAGCTTAATTAATGAGCAGACAATTCAGTCGCACGGTAATGCAGTGGTACACGCCAGTGCACCTGTTGTTAGCGCTGTCCCAGCAATACCTTTGGCTGCAGTAAAATCATCACCACTCGCCTATATAGCTGCTTACCACCCCGCTCATCATCTTACTGAGAAACGAGTCTCGAACTACAATGTTCTCTATCACCAACCGGCGATTGCATCTGCTGTTGACGTCGCTCCCTCCTATTACTTGTAACATGTATTCCACCAGAACAATTCTCACGACAACACAACAACTGCAGTTTTGACCTGAAACCTAAAACATAATGAATTAATCGGCAATTTTCAGTGGTGTTGATCGTGAATATAGGTGTATTCTACCGGAAGTCTCGTGGGTCTCTGAGAGGCCGGCAATTTTACATGCGCCGCAATCAAAAATCCAGCGTCTGTTTCAACCCGACTGTTTCTACATTCATAAATTGTCAATTTATGTATTCCCCTTTAGAATTTCAATAAAAATATTTAATTTTTTTCGGTAATTTTTCTGCTTGTATCATACTAATTTAGATGTTTTGTCCTGTAATAATACGAAAATGTTTGAAAGAAATACCTTCCAAAATTTGATTTCAGGATCTTATAATATATATCTAGTCTACACTTGCCTCTCATGTCATTCTTTTCCCGCTTCATTCGAAGATGACTTTTTATTCTGTTTTGAAGGTTATGTTTTTCTTAACATTTAAAGAGCGTCACAATCCCATCCGTACGTCGGGTAGGGGCGAGATTGAACTTGAAAGTGTCAATGACTGCTCGGAGAACTACTGTATACGGCAAGAAATTACTGCTGAAATAAGCACGGAAATTATATAAATATATATTCATGACTTCGAATAGTGAAAAAATATAATTTACTTTTCATTATGTTAAGTATATATACTCGACTATTTATATTTTTTTTCCATATTTTCAAATTTTTACATATATACGAAACTTTTGGTAGCGATAGTGGAGAAGATTGATCAATATCCCATAGAGTAGGAGTTGAAAAATGATGGAAACTGCTGACATAAAACCTTTTGATATAAGCCACATTATATGCGATAGACAGAATTATTGATATTGAGAATTATTCCTTCTATTATTTGCATCTCACACACACGTAAAAAAATCAAAACCCGTTGATTCAACTATAGTTTATTAATACACAATTGTTTGTAAACCTATTTACAATTATATCTATTTTGTCTTCTAATGTTGAATCATCGACAATTGTATATGCACGTGTAATAATGTAAACAAGGTAAATCCTATGTAAATGGAAATAATTGTGACAACATGTATTGTATCCCTATAGTTTTACCACTGCAATAATTTTCAAGAAGACGTGATGTCTGATAAAGATTGACATTCGCGTTAAGCCATGTAAAATCATATAATGGGGACGGTATATTTAACACACAATAGTATTTATTTACATGTTAATTATATTAATCCATTCTTGATATATATTACA
>CAJUYH010000113.1:51766-68516 GCA_910591685.1 Galerucella tenella | reverse complement strand
TATATATATTTACTTGATCCACGAATAAACCTTGAGGTTGAAGGACCCCACCATTTCTTATCTATTTTTATAATTTTATACGCATTTAATGGAATGGGCGAGGGCCTTCAGCTGCTTCGCATTATGTTTATCCCTATCCTGTTTATCCCCATCCTTCTTTCCTTTCTCTTTCTTCACTACCTTGTTTTATTTCTTTTCTACCGATCTGGATCTGTGGGCCGCTCGCGTGTCCTAAGAAGGCTCATGGGAATCCAAGGTCTCGGGTGAATGAACGCGACCGCTAACGACTATTCTCTCTTGCCCTTTTCTCTTCATCGCTCTTAAATGTATTCTTTTTGATTCATTTTTTGATTTATTTTATTGTTGACTACAAGATTACAAGTAACCAACGTAGCGCTTTCTTATATGAATTCCATTAAGATTCAATATAGCTTAACAACATCATGTACGATAAAAACGGATATCGTACTGACAAATTCAATTTTTCATTCAATGAGTTAAGTGTATGCATGGCTTCACGAACCTTTGTATAAGTGTAAATAGTATTTATACAAATATAAAATTAATTGCCGAAAAAAATACGAGTCTATCGATAGCAAATCATGCTCGATACTTAATTATCCACTCCATTCCAAGTGTGGAACTTATTCGTATATGTGATTCAATTATTTTGAACTTGAAATTTCAACTGTTGCATAGGTGAATGTTGTTATTATTATTACCTATCAAATAATTTGTTTTAGATAAAAATAATAGCCACAAAATGGTAGTTCATTTCTTCAATATCCTCTCAATATTCATGGTATACCAGTCTTTTGTAAAGATTTCCGGCCATAACTTAATGTAAGGTAGTCAACTATCTATACGCCTATATATGCTGCAAAATAAATTAATATACAGGGGAATGACCGACTGGTTATGGATATAGTCACGTGACATAGTGTAGACAGCCTCTTGCATTCATTCTGCAAGTACACATATTGGTAAGTAAAGGGTATACAAGTCTCTTCTTCCATGTCCACACGATCACGATATAAGTGTACCTGTCGCGATGGCAACTCAGGGAGGCGCATCTTCAAAAAAGGTCCCTGATCTTATTTATTGGAGAATAGAATAACCATCCCTATCATTACTCATTATTCAATCAACATATTAATAATACCAACTGATTAGACGTTGTTAATTTGTTATTTATTAATTTGTTTTATTAGTTGGGTTTCCTGCTAGTAATTGAGTTGTTGAGATGTTGAATGCTGAAATTCTTTCAAAGTGTTGTGACGGCCCTGCTCGCAAGATGCTCCTCGATACAACAGTACACATAGACTTTACTTGTATTGAACGGGTTGAGTTTTTATCAGACACATGGCCTCGCCTCTATAAGTAGCTGGGATCGGCGCGGATCCTAGCATACTGAATAAAGGAAGCATCTGAAGCACCACCTTATCTTTGCGTCGAATTTATTTAGTTTTCTAAACACTCGTCATCAATATTCAACAATCATCATGTTGAAATACGTAAGTATCAATAATCGATCTCGATAAAAAAAAAAGCCGAAATTGTCCGATGATTCAATTATTTTGTTGGATTCAGATGATCATGGTAGTATTAGTGGGAATCGCCTTTGCTGCTCCAGCCGCTGAACCTAAACTATCTCCTCACGCAGCACCGGCCTCTGTTGCTGCTAGTCATGATGCATTAGCTGCCCAATCAGAACAACATCCTGCTCCAGTTGTCGCTGCATCTGTCGCTGCTGTCCCTGTTTCACTTGCTGATACTGGTTCCGATGCCATCCCTGGAGCCGGTGCTAATGCTGGCGCTGTTGCGAGTAGCATCCCAGCTGTAGCTCTCGCGCCAACAGCAAAACAACTGTTCCTAACTGAATTGCCATATGCCAAAACACCTGCATCGACAGCTAAATTGACTCCACTTGCAGCACCACTCATATCTTCAATTTCACCGCTTGCCTACGCTGCACCGACGATTTTGGCACCAGTAAGTTACTCTCTTTACCACTCAAATGACCAACATCACACCTATATAAATTTATACATATCGCCGAATTTGAGTATCATCTAATAATATTCGAACAAAAAAAAACTTATAGAGTCGAAAAATATCATGTTTTCAGTTAAATAATTGGAATATCTATATATGATTTGTAGTATCCCGCTTGGAGTGGTCTCGCTGCTCTACCTGCGAGTTATTCAATCGAACAGCACGGCTACCACATTGCATATTGATTGTTGAACCAGTGGATTTCGTGATAGACTATGATCCGTATAGTTTGACCATCATGGCAAGTCGATCACTTACCTTTTCACATAGGGCATATACATCTTCTTTCACATCAGTTATATGAATCTACATAAGGTGTTACAAATTAACTGCGCGCCTCTCTATCACTCTCCTCTCAGCCTGAAATCGGTAACTACGATTTCTTCTTCACGCGCCACACATTTATGTTTTTATGATTATTATCATTATTATTATTATCATCATCATTATTACCATGTATTTACATGTATTGCATAAAAATTCCTCACTATAAAAACTATGAAGAAATAAAAAGCACATAATTTCGTTCGACATTTGTTTAATGTTGTGTATTCATATTTAATTTCTCTAAATCTATATTCAATTTCATGAAAAATTACAAATCAATAATGATAATTAACTGATATGAATGTTGTCAAGAATAAGTGAAAAGACGTATTTATGAAGACGAAAGTGAAGCCGAAAATTCAAGGGCAAGGATTGCTACAAAGAGAAATCGCCACCAGAAATTTACGCGTGCAAAGTTCAACGAATTATATATATCTATAGTATTGCCATATTATTATGATACATTTTTAGTCGTAGGTGTAACCTAAATACATATAGCTCACTTATGACCATACTTCCTTAAAGCGACATTCGTTATTTCTTAACGCCTTGCGAATAACAATTTATGATCATTGAGATTATTTTGAAAATGTAAAAATAGTGGATTCATACATGCCGCCATCAGTCGAAAAATATGATATTGTCAAGATCAATTGTATGCATATACTGTACTAAACATCAGTATATATACTTAACATATCCTTTTTGATCCTATCACTCTTTGAAAATCAATATAATTTAATCAACAAATCGTATTTGATATAGTGTATGCCATTAGTTTCATAGTTGGAATTGTAAATAAAATGTGACACGTCCGGCGGATTCATCGTAATTCCCCAAATTAGGTCGACACAACTCTAAATCCTTCATGATCTATACATTGAAATTCTGAAATACCCAGATATTACAACACGTGGGAAATCCCCCGTTAAGCAACTACCATAGAGAAGGGCATGCGTACATAACGTAGAAGTTTTAACACAGTAGCAATTGATATTCTATTGATATATATATATATATATATGACATAAGTATAACTTATTAAAATATAATCACTACTTTTTCCATTATTATAATTTTATAAGAACAATCGGTGTCGTCTATGGGCCCGCCTGGAAATACTTTCTCCCGGATATCAAGAACACTGGCCGGATTAAGCGCCGTTGCACTCCAACAATCATGTCTTACTATTTTCCGATTTCAGCTCTTCTACTGACACAAAATATTCAAATTTCTATCTATTTTAATAACATAAAATATGAATACCCGTATATTGCAATTCAAAGCAAACTCAATCATACACAATAAAATTTAATATTCTTTTATATATGCAATTGTTCTGCCGCGGCTTTGCGTTCATGTCAAGGTTGATAAAGTCCGAGGACAATGGAAGAAAGTTTTCCTTCGTGTATGTACTTATACGTCATTAAAGTCATTGTGGAATTTCGATCGAAAATAGTAATTCCCTGGTTCTCTCTATCTTTTGTATTTTTTTCTCTTTCAAGCCTTAGTTCCTGCGTTTCGTTCAGTTTGCACATTATTTTCATTTTAACGTGATATAGAAGCATGCTCTTGTAACAATTTCGTAATAATACCATCCTCGGCTTAACAAATCTCATCCAAGTTCATTCTTTATAAAGACACAACGTGACGATTATTAAATATACATTCAATAATGTATCACATACGAGTATATTATTTCTTCATTGTTTTCATTTTTGCCCATTGCTTACATAATTATACATATTATGTATTTTTCAATTAAAATCATTACCTTTTACGACGTATTAACGACTTTTGATCTTAGCGATGACGTACGGAAGAAGTAAATCTGGATTTTGTATCCGCAAGAGCTTTCATACAGGGGAATCTCTAACTTTCATTAACAAAAAAATGTTATTGCATCATTGAATTGGCTGTATGTATTTATTGTTGTGATAGCGAACAATTGCTGGTTCGGTATAATCCCGATTGTATAATATAAGTTCTACAATCACGTTATCGAAATCCAGTTCCGCTGCTACCAATGCATTGTTTACTAGATTGAGATATCAAATGCTTGTTTAAACTTATTTTATCCAGATTCTTCATTCAATATCATCAAACGCTTCAATTTCATAACAGTCAATTCTGCATCCACACTTTTTTTATGTGCATCAAATTTTTTTCCATCAAACTCTCAATCATATATTGCATGTAATTGATATAATTAGGACTTATTACGGTATATGGCTGACTGGGGAAACCCGAAGCATTTATTTTTCTGCTTATTAATATGTCAAAACTATTAGAAATTATATTTCACATTCATTATAATCTTCAATCATGATCGAATTTTTGAATAATAACTCAAAAAAGATTTACATAATAAACAGATCGATTTAAACTAATAAATTCCATTTGACTTCCAAATATTTTTAAATTGAAGAAATAGAAAAAATAATCTGACAAAAATATTTAAACTTCCGACGCGATGTCGATGTAATTTAATATAAGGTCCGGTTGACGAGTGAGTCATTACCCTTGCACCCCACCCCTCGTAGATACCAAGTTCCTGCGTCTTCAGTATATACATATGTGAGAATATGCATATATAAGATTGGTAATCATCAACAATAGCTCACAATAGCCAGAACGTGAGTGAGAGAAAGTGTTTGAAGGAGACGGCGACATCTCTCTATAAAAAGGACTACGATCCGGCATACACAACTCAGTGTCGTTACGGCGATTCAACTAGAGGTATGTATATATATATATATCTATGTTATAGTAATTCCTGTTTCATCCCCTAACATATTGCATCCTTAACTGATTGAGGGAATTGAGATAAATCAAACACCATTAATTGATAGTTGAGGCTGCAAAATAAAATGAAATAATTGTCAAAAATGTCAATATTTCGATAATGAATAATTAGAAGAAAGAATGAAATTTGCAATGCCTTTACAAAAACAATTTTTATTGGTCAATGTCGCATAATTTAATTTTATTATTTCACTGTAATACCTAAAATGGCATAAAACAACAATACTAATGCTATTGAAATCTGGCGGAATATTTGAATAATTTATTTATGAATGATTAAACTAATTTTATAAATATTCTAATTAATAATTATATAATGACTTTCATAATACAGGAATACTATCCAAAATATTAAGTATTCAATAGTTGACAACAGTCTTATGTTGCGCGAATGTATCGTATTGGCCTTATTATTTACAGTCAACAGCAAAAAATGATGCTCTGGCACCAACTCGTCAAACGACTTTCTCCGAGGACCTTTCACTTTCGTTAATATCTTATTTAGAATACAAATGAATCTTCTTTGTTTGTACCGTACGAATAAACATTAATAATAAAAGTGTGAAAATACGCACTTGTGAAATTATTATAAGCATATAACCAAGACGTTTCAGATTAATGACAAAAAAACTTAATTAGTGAGCAGAAATAAACGTATTACCGAAAACTTATTGTTAGTTATTATAAATAAAGGATGACCTGAGAGTGCCATCAACTTCAACGAGAGAAAGGTTGGATATACTTTCACCAACGTGTTGATAACTAGAGAAATTTTCTATACAAGACAACCCACGATAATCCTTCCACAAATTATCAAATAATATTCAATGATAATTTCATGAATTAAAATTTGAATATTCGAACAAAAATACCACTATTGTATTTGGTTATTCTACAACAGGTTATCATATGTGTGAATCATCTCATCTTGAGTTGCATAAAATGAAATAAATATATAGTTGAAAGACCAATGATGAAAACATAAAAAAGAAAGCACCGAGATGGAAAGTCTTGTTGCTTTCGGCAAAGAACCGACAGTTTAAACTTTCGCTCAACGAAACATACACTGCTCACCATGAATATCCATAACTATTTGCCTTAAGGTGTCAAGTAAATTATAAGCAAATATTGAAAGCTATCCAACCACAATTTTCGTTATCACTTTTCACTGTGTTAAATATAAAATACACTGTTTTGAAATTATGGCGACCGTATCAAACGTTAAAGTATTTATTATGATAAACACGATTAATATATTTTATTCCAGAACTAAAATGTGGCTTACCTTATTGATGGGTTTTGTAACTCAAGGATTGGCAACCCAAATATCTTACCAGATGCCCGACGCAGGATCCAGCTCATCATCGCCATCGTCCGCTAAACAAAATCGTGAATGGTCTCAGCAGGAAACCGATGATTCGGCTAATTTTCAAAAAGGTTCCTATTATCCCTCAATCTTTACATCTGACGATGTTAAAACTGATCAATACAATCCTAATGTTCAAATTGGCTCTGGCAGTGTTGCCCAAGCCCATGCAGCCTCACAACCATCGGTAAAATAAGTAAAATAATTTATAATGAAATAACAATTCTCGAAAAAATTGGGGCCCTAAGAGTTTTTTTCATCTTTAGGTGGATTATGTTATTGACAATATTTTGCAATCAAACCGACAAGGTCGCAATCTTGAAGGCTACGATGAATTATATGCAGATCCTGAAATGAAGAATATTCTTCAAGTTGGAAACGACACTATAGCACGTGTTTACATAAAAGACAAACTTTGTTCCCTGGGATTGATGAATGTAAGTTTTTCAACGATTGAAAATATGCATTGAAGCTTAGTGGAAATGCTTGACAGATCAATTTTGGATTTATGTATTGCAGTGTGAAAATTCTGAGGGAAGACGCCCATACTATAGTCCTTACAGTGATCACATTCGTCCTCAAGAGATCATCTACGCTCAACCGGTAACAATCAAACCAGTTGGTCGACCTTTACCGGCGATTCCCGTAAAACGACCTATAGGTTATGGGCCGCCCAGACCTGTTTCGCTGCCACCTAGTTTCGTTGCTGGCCCGCCAATTTCCAATGGACCCTTTCCTTCATTTTCAAGACCATCGTATAGTATCAATGGACCTCGTCCTGGATATAGAAAGCCAGCGGTGATTCATAACACTAAGCCCATTTACGAAGATTCAGAAATTGATGATGAATATGATTTCATTCCCCAAAACAAGCACGAGCACCTTGAAAAGAAACAGGTAATTCTTCAACCAAGCCCAAGTGTTCAACATGTTCATCACCATTACCATCATGGCCATGGCAATGCTGGTCCTACAATTTTACCCGGTGCTATTGCTGGGAATGGATTGAATGGACATGGTGGAAATGGATATGGCTATGGATCTGGCGGTACTTACGGAAACTCATACAGTGACTTTGAAGAGTATAAAAAAGCATTCAAAATCAAAACTTCGTCAATAGGAAATAGTTTGGACCCAATCGTTACTACTAATGGCGGTTACGCCGATCGATTTGCCTCGTATGAAAAACCCAAAAGGAATTCCTTCTTTAACGGAAAAGAAGGCGGAAAAGTTTTGAACTCAGGATTTGAAGGAAATGGATTTGGTTCAGACAACAATGGACTTGGTGGCTTTGGGTCTAGCACATTAGGATCAAATAGCTTTGATAATGGGTTCACATCATCGTCCTATGATGACTGTGTTTGTGTTGCCTATAATCAATGTACCGCTGTAAATCAAGCTGGACGTAAAGATGACCTGTTTTTGCCTATTGATCCCCGCAATATTGGAAAAACCATTGAAGCCGAGTCAGAAGATGTGATTGTCACTGATGGCAATGGCACGATGACCGTTATTCGAGTTCCCAAAGACATCACGCCTGAGCAAGCTGAACAATCTAAAACTCTGAAAAATATAGCAAATAAAGAAATTAAAGATGGTAATACGGAAAAATTGTTGAAAGATGAAAAAAAGATTAAGAGAGAGGCAAAAGCTGACACAAGAGACAATGAACAACTCGATAATACTCAAAGCGTAAGTTACTTATTTATTTTTCACTCCCCACGTGCTCTTCCCTCGCTTTTACATTACTTGAATATTATATGCAGTCAAATTGTGAAGTAACTAATGATAAAAACTGGTATGATGGATTGTACATTGCTTTTAATTCCTTTTACACATTTTATACTTTATAATACTGCACGAAAATACAAAATCATATATAAGTTGAACGTAAATTGAGTGGAAAAATTGCAAGATATTAGTTTTTTATTACAGTTGATAATAGCTAAATATAATATGGGTGTATTACGTTCCGAGTTCATACACAGACTGCACTGAAGAGACGCGTCTAAGCGATAAATAGTTCTCGTATGAAATATTCTAACAAACGTGCTAACACACCATTGACCAAGAAAAATCACAATGGAACTTAGATTTCAAGTATGTGGCACTGTTTGTGTCTATCGTTGCAGCGATTACGTGGTGGTATTGACATACCAAACCTGAATGTGAAGCCTACTTGGGGTGTGAGTTTTGGTTTACCCCGAGGCGACTCAAATTATCCAGTGAATCCTCATGGTGTTAATCCATATCCAGCCTACGGAATTGGTGCCAATGGTATTGATCTCGGTTTGATATCCGTCAATCCGCTGGTTGCAGTTCAAGTATCAAAGAATGAAGTTGGCGAGAAAATCCTTAAGCCATTTGTTAATTTGCATGTGACACCGAATACAGGACTTGTGCATAAACTCGGCAATATATTGGCGCATAAAAAGCAAGGGCTGCTCAGACCTTATGAGCATAATCTCAATTCTGAAACACCTCTGTATTACCCAGCAGGTCCACAAATTTATCAAAAACCTTATTTTTTTGAGAAGCCATTGCATTACCACAAACAACTGTATCATGATTATGATAACCAAAATCCTTCCTGGTTGGACAGTAATGATCGTTATTCTAATAATGCACACGGTAGTCTCAATGAACGCGAATATTGGAACCACTATGACGAATATTCTGATTCATCTCAAGGCGGTGATGACTATGATTATACAGATTATGATGACAATAGTTACTATAGAAATACAAAATCCCACGTCAACGTAACAAACAGCTTATTTGCCAAGTCACAGAATCCAAATGATAACCAATATCGTAATGAAAATAGCCAGGTGATATTTCGCAACAGAAAGAAACGTGACGTTGTTCAGGAGGTAAGCATCAGAAAGTTTGTCTGAGACTCCTCATCGATAATCATCAAAAATATGTTCTAGCATCGACCTCGACACACTGACCGTTGACTGAGGATTCTCAAAAATACGCCTACTATTCATATCCTCATTATTTTCTTGTACACAGCCGGTTTACATTTCTATCTCTTACATACATTTACCTGCGTATCACAATGTATTCCCCTCGTCATTTTCATTCTGAAGAAGAATACCCGTTACAGGAAAGTCCTCACCAAGTAACTTACTAATAGTTAATGATTTATGCACAACTTTGCAATTCCAATGCTTTCTTTAATGCTGTTGAACAGCTGTTCTCTTATAGCGTCCGTTGTATCTCGTGCTCGACAATAACTGAAACTGCACATATACTTTCGAAGTTAAAACGTGAATATCGAAATATTTATAGTATTCCTAATCGATTGAATTTAATTGGTTGACAGAGACAATTTGGAAGGCCACCAGTATGTGGACCACGACATGTTTGCTGTCGAAAAAATCAAATTTATCCAGATTACAATCGCCCCAAGAACAGTCAATGTGGTGTGAGAAATGGCCAAGGTATTAATGGTCGTATTAAAACTCCATCTTACGTAGATGGTGATTCTGAATTTGGCGAATACCCCTGGCAAGTTGCTATTTTGAAAAAAGACCCGACAGAGAGTGTATACGTGTGTGGTGGAACACTTATATCGCCTCAACATATTCTGACTGCTGCTCATTGCGTAAAGAGTCATTCTGGACATGAACTTCGTGCTCGTTTAGGAGAATGGGATGTCAATCATGATGTCGAATTTTATCCTTACATTGAACGCGATATTGTTAATGTCAATGTTCATCCCGAGTTTTACGCCGGCACGTTATACAACGATATTGCTATTTTAAAACTTGATCATAAGGTTGATTTTGCAAAAAATCCTCATATCAGCCCGGCATGTCTACCACCCAAACACGACGACTGGACTGGTATTAGGTAACATAATAGCTAATCAAAATATTTTCATACATGTACATCCAATAATAGAAGTCTGATCTGATGTCATTGCATTTGCAGATGCTGGACGACTGGTTGGGGTAAGGATGCTTTTGGTGACTTTGGAAAGTATCAAAACATTCTGAAAGAGGTAGATGTGCCTATTATAAGCAATGGCGTGTGTCAACGGCAAATGCGATTGACGAGACTAGGACAGAGCTTCAATCTCCATCCAGGTTTTATATGCGCTGGTGGGGAGGAAGGAAAAGATGCATGTAAGGGTGATGGTGGTGGTCCAATGGTCTGCGAACGTAATGGACTCTGGCATGCAGTAGGTGTTGTATCATGGGGAATCGGATGTGGACAACCCGGAGTACCTGGTGTTTATTCACGGGTTTCTCACTATCTCGACTGGATTCATCAAATTATCAGACAGTATTGAAATTCATTTCAATAACGTTTGCATTTACGTTCATCTACTATCTTCAATATTATTTATTTAGCAATAGCGTGAATATGTATATTAATCTATGGCATTCTCTATGATATATCTCATCAGTCGCAGTTTTCGTCTGTTTATTTTCAGCTTTATGTATATTATAATTTATTGTACATATAGATAGCATTTTTCTATCAATATCACATTCAAGATTATATGTTACATTCAACCATGTATCCATATTGTAACTTCATTTAATTTTCAATGTTCCAATAATATAATTTCATTATAACGTGTATACCTAATACGTTTGACTCATATGTTATAATTACTCATTGAATTAATAAAAGTTACATTCTATAGGTACACCAATATTTGAAAATATTGAAATATACATATCAACCATAATCACTCTAATAGATAGTCTAGGAAAAATTAACAAATCTCAAAGGCTCATAGTTTCATATATGTATTGTATTAGGCACAATATTGAGGTAGTTTATCGAATCAATTTATGGCTAAGTGAATTTTGAAAATAGAATTTATTAATACAAAAATATGGATAATTGAACATTTAGGACATCGCAACATTATCATGCGAGATAACATACTGTGTGCTTCGGAGAACTAGATCTAATAAATGTTTGTAGCCGATTGTGCAGCCGCTCAATCAACACTTCTTACCTTTAAATCTAAGTGTCAGCGCGTCAATAGTGTTAAGCGTTCGAATTTTATAACCATGTATACTGATTTATGAGTAATAGATATTTTTCTCTGTTATAATCGTACGGACACAGAAGTAAACAGAAGAAAATGAAATGAGAGAGGAACGTCTCAATGAGCAGCGAGACAGAATTGGCGACGATAATCACAAAATATACAAATATTAGTGGAAATCATTGAAGTAATTGAACTCTGTAAGGTAAAGAAATTGTGGGGGTTTCAGATTTCATAAATAAACTAACTGGAATCTTTATTGTCCTATGATATGATGTACCTAGGTATCGTATCGTTGTGTATATTCGTGACCCATGCAACCGATAGCACGAGGAATTTTCATTTTTCAAAAACTTAGGTGAACTTCTGACATTCTAACTTTTTTAAATTTATCCTGTCGGAAATTTTATTATAAATGGCCAGAGAATTATTGGTGAAACTCGATAGGCATTGCTCTAGAACGTTTCTTATTCAACAACAATCGCCAACTAGAAGTAGATGGTGTTATGCAGTGATGAATCAAGCCAAATTTTTTTTCTAATCGAATTATCGTACTCTGTGTACATGCCATGTGCTATTTCATAATAACCTCAAGCGATTCAATTCCAAGCAGAACCGTAGGACAAGCCAACGATGATTTTATTACGCCACGAGTTCAACAAATGAGATTGTGTTGAATTTATTTTGCTTGTTTTCTCGAAACAGCTTACATGAGGCTTGAATCATTATTCCATAACATTATACAGCTACGAAGTGTCCTGTGCCATAAAGTCAGAGTGTACTGAGAAAATGGATCAATTTTAGTTTCACAAGATTATTTCTAAAATATGAAATATGAGTTGTTCTTTGCTTTGATAGTATTGGGTTATTTGTACCTTTCATTTAATGAATTTGATGTCCAGTCGTCTTATGAATAATTTAAATAGCGTTAGAATCGAATCATTTAAAAATTTATCATTTACAATAAAATGAATACCAATAATTTTTCGAATATCTCGTAGCAGACATAGAAAAATTATTTATTGTAATTGAATATGTTGGATATTTCTCATTCAATATGTTTCATATGGTAATGAAAATTAATATTTCATTACAAACCATAATATTATTTCTTACTATAAAATGCAGTCAGCAGTTTATATCACATAACATGAAGCAAATAACCCACTGTAACAAAAGTTCGTATTTCCTATATATGAAATCTTTTTACAAGTATCGCAAATTGAAATCCATTACCAATGTCAATTTTTTTACTAATTATATTCAAAATTGTTTCATACATCTTCCTCATATTTTTATTTTTTTTTTCTCGTAACGATATGCAAATAGTCAGTACGATAATAAACCAAGATTCAATTTTGATAAAGCACTGGCAATGAGAAGCATTTGACAAGTTTGAATGATGATACAGGCATATCATTATTTAAATGAAAAACTTGCAATTTACCATTCTCCTGGGCAAACACTAAATAATAAAATTCATTAATGAAAATATAAGATCTTTCATAAACATATAGAATAATCCATTTTTAATGACGCATTTGAATATAGTCCTTTTACGTCACTGTTGTTTTATTACTTTTCCGTCTCAAGTCATTGATCATATATTTGACTAAACTGAAATATATATCTTGATCTTTCTAAAACATAAAGAAACGAAAATTAGGTTTATATTATTTACAATACGGGTGAACAGCACGCCAAATCCTCAAATCATTCAAGTAGTCATGATATTCCGCCCCATATCTTTTTTCCGTTGATATGTATCCATTTTTACTGGCTTACCTTCGCAATCGTTTCACTTCATTGAAAAATTATGGAATTCAAATTCAATTCAATATTTATTCACTTCTTCTGTTATAAAACAGCTGTGGTCAATGGTACTGATAAAATATCGACATTCCCATAGTCAGCTACTGTGACTGAGAGTGAAATGGTGAGCTTCATGTGCCAGACTAAACTGCTGAAAGGTAACAACAATTCCTTGAAGGGTATACTGATAAAAAAAATTCGATAAACCAAAATAAAATATTAATTAAATTATTAATTTATCCAATCTTACGTTACCTTTCTATTATTTTTACAGTGACATGGTTGAAGGACACAATTTGTCTACCAACCTCGTTTTTCCATTATTCACCAAATTCTGAATTTTTTTGACATCATCAAGTTCAAGGAAATTGTTATTTCTCCACCAATAAACACATGGTACTTTTTCTCCAGAAGTCCGAATTTCCTTTAAATATTATGGGAAAGTCGGAAGCGAAGAATTTGTCAGAAACGCAAAGAGTCGCACGACGCCCTGCAACTTCAGTGAATATAAAAGTTCTACTTATTCATATTTGTCAAATAAAAGCACGTTAATTTTACATGGCATATGGCTTATTCGTCCATGAGGTTTATATTCGTTTATGTACTTTCAACTATTTTCATGTTGGAATAGGAATAAGGTATAGTAGTAACAATAAAGTAAGAGCAAGAAGGTAATAATAATAACCATTGGAGAGACTCTCCAATTGTCTCATGCTTCCTTCCTGCTAGAATCTTCTCATACCCATATTCATTTTTCCTTCATTAATTCGTAAGTGCCAGGGTTAGCGAATTCAATATTTTTATAGCATACGTATATTTCATTGATTTAATAGTTATTTAGTATTGTTGATTAAGAGACCCTGATAAATATTGTGCTCACGGGTTAATATCCATTCCTATTTATTGTTTCCTTTTATCCCTACTTCCTATAGGTCGGAATGGTAAAGAGGTGGATCAAGCGAAAGCGAGAAATCGGGGGTGCCGGAACATCACCAACAAGTGTTCAATCTCGAGTCACAACACCAGCCCAAGAAGAAGCAATTGTGGATTGCGTACGACGAAGTGGGTTTGCAGCGTCTGTCGAAATCAGGCGCAACATTGGAATAAAATGCAGCATCTATACAGTCCGATGTCGATTGCATGCTGCAAATTAATATTCCTACTCATCCTTGAGGAAACCATAGCTTTCGGGTGAATGATATTCACGGACAAGAAAACTTTTAGGTGCAGTCAAACCGGACGCATTACCCTCTGGAGAATACCTGGCAGTCGGAACCAGG
Organism: Galerucella tenella; assembly: GCA_910591685.1. Lineage (NCBI taxonomy): Eukaryota > Metazoa > Arthropoda > Insecta > Coleoptera > Chrysomelidae > Galerucella > Galerucella tenella. Next base: position 53,854 of record CAJUYH010000113.1, on the reverse strand, counting down.
AAAATACTATCTCATAGACACGTTTGTAGAAGCATTGTATCGTCTGTATTTGGGGATCGATGACCACAAAGAGCACAATAGTCCAGTCATTACAGGTTTCAACTGCGGAAAAATTCCTAGTGAACTGAATTTTTGTTTACACCTTTATTACGGTTCTTTAATGAATATGCTAAAAACGACATTGATATCGTGCCGGCTAAAAAAGTTATAAAGGTCAAAAGGTTGCGAAAATCAGTTTTTAGCGAGTATCTTGCGACCTATTGCTCGGGGATCAATGAGGTCATAACGAAAATTGTTCATCGTGCAATTATCTACAAAAAATGTCTCTTGCATTTTTCTGTAAGGTGAACCATTTTTTGCGCAGAGCGGTGAAAACGCGACTACATTATGATTATGCACTCTTTTCCGCACCACCCTTGAGGTAGAATGCAAGGCGCGTTTTTTTTTACATGGTTTCCCTAGTAGGCATAATCCATGATATGTAATAAAAGGGTTTTTCATTTAAAAGTGAAAAGTTTGTTATTTAAAAAGTGAAAAATACAAAAAAAAATGAACTTATTACTAACTTATACTAATTTATATGTAACATAATTTTTTTTTTCATTATTCACTCATTGTCGATATCCTCAGTTTCTCTATCATTAAAATTTACTGACAAAACATCGAGTAGACTTATTCCTTTATTTAAGTCGACATTTTCATCATCTTCATTAATTGTTGATTCCGCGTTTAAGCATGACTGGCCACGGCAATGTCCACAATCTTTACTAAGTAGCAGCTGTGACGAAAACGATGATGGGTGCATTACACTCATTATAGCATGGGCTAAGGCTGTAGATTTAGCTTCAATTTTTTTTGTTTTGCCTTTTTTATTCTTCACAATTAATTCATGCAAAAAATGTGTTAAAGTTTCCGGAATCTCGTCATTAATATTATCTAACATTCGACTTGGTGGTGGACAAGAGTCGTGAATGATTGTAATAGAACAAATATCTTCTTCAATTATTGATGCAGCAGCTTGTACAATTCAAAGACTTTCATCACAGTGATTTTGTTTCTTCTCCTCGTACCACGATTTAGTTAAAATATTAGCTACAGTATCTCCAAAACAAATTATTCTTACTGATTTACTTTTCGTGGTAATTACAATATTGCTCTCATACCGAGCATTCAATTTTTTTATTATCGTTTTGTCGTCTGTAACGTAATCTTTCATCACATCTTTCAACTCCGCCAATGTAAATTGAAAATCGTCATTATTTTCTATATAATGAAAAACATTGTCAATGGCAGTTCTAATATTTTCATCCAATGGACGGCCTGCATCGCCCTTTCCACTGACTAACAAAAATTTGCAGAAACATGTATCATGATATTTAGCCTCGACAGATACTTTGTTTTCTCTCAGTTCCTTCACTGGCTTCTCCACAAAACAAACAGAATTTTTTAAAATCAGAAGCGCTAATTCTTTTCTTACGCGGATATTGTGATGTACTCGGTTCTTCCTGGCGTCGTTTAAAGGCCGCGATACTCAAATTATTCGTATAATTTTTACGAGAATTACGATGAACATTTACAGAAGTCACAGTATTTAAATATTCAATATTACCATCACCTCTATCCATACTAGCATTTTTTAATGTTTGTAAAACACGTGCAACTTTTACTACATCACAATCCGACAATTCACTGCATATAAAACATGTATCACTCATTATGAAAATTGTTCAAGAGCATGAAACTACTAAAATAACATCTTTAACACTCAAGAAATATGTTTCAGCTGAGCTGAACATAGTCCGACAGACAGTAGCAGGTATGAAGGTGCGGCTCTGGAAATAATCAAATACGGAACACCTGCTGGTGGAGGTCGTTTGTTTCCGAATCCTCTATAATATAAATATATTTTTCATAAAACACGCGAGCATCAGATGAAACTTTTTAATACACTTGAAATCATGAATAAACAGCTACTGAGTTTACGTATTGGTGTACGGTATACAATACAGTATATGAATGCATTCTAGTTCTGTTTCAGCGCTCTCCAATAACGGTTGCTCTTACAAAAAAATGCAACAGGCTTTTTTT
>CAJUYH010000113.1:41173-51366 GCA_910591685.1 Galerucella tenella | reverse complement strand
TTTTTTTGTAGATAATTGCATGATGAACAATTTTTGTAATGACCTCTATTGACCTCCGAGCAATGGATCGGGCGATATTCGCGGAAAACTGATTTTTGCAACCTTTTGACGTTTCTAACTTTTTTAGCCGGCACGATATCAATGTTGATTTTTCACATATTCATTAAAATTCGGTAATAAAGGTGTATACAAAAATTCAGGTCACCAGGAATTTTTTCGCAGATTGGGGCTTAAAACTTCTAAAAAGACTGGATTACAAGCGATTTAGTATTTATCAAAAAGCGACAGTTGGGCGAGCATCATCTGAAAATTTCGAAAAATGTAATGTAAATAGAAACAATGATTCCCACATTATCAACATTTATATCCGAGATAATACACATGTACATACCACCGCTTTCGTTCGCGAATGGCAGTAAAAAGAGCGCCTTCACGTATCAAAACATCCACAGTATTCGCCAGACGTAAATCCTTTTTTAAAACGACCACTCTTCATCAACAGTCAACGATGAATCCGAGCGATTTCCGATACAACTCCCATCTATGAAATGCGGAAATGTTTTTCATTTTCTCATCTATTTATATTGTCATTGCCCGAATTTTATTTTATTTTATCATATAACACATCATTATCCAACCACAAATCAACTTCATATTCATTATTCATGTTAATTTCTCTGACATTCTTCACTTAACACTTGCTCAAGAAATTCATAACCTTATTAACATGAACGAACACATAAACATGTTTGTTTTTATCACCCCATTTTGGTCCTGCCGTCCAACTTGACGAGTCCGTCGTTCCACTCTTCCAGTTTCTACCATGAGCTATCGCTCACGCACCACTCACAGCTTGTGAGTCACAAGATGGGCTATCGACTGCGTCATTTTGATTACCGACAATCCTACATTACCTGGGCCACATACCTCTGACGACCAGTGTACTTCTAACGACCAGTGCATATATATGTATTGTCACATGCATGCCTATATGCACATGTGGATCTCTCTGTCTCCTTCTTATTTTCCTCGTAATGTGACATATGTGACGTTAAATGGCGACGGTGAATTCATTGCTTTTAAGTTCCTTATCGTAAAAATAACACGCGATAAATCAAGCGAATATATTATGTATAGCACTAAACTGAATGCAATATCATTTGGACGCACCCAATAAGCAAATAAGTACTTAAAATAATTCATACAAACTTAGTGAAAAAAAAAAAGAAAAGAACCGTGTCAAATAGGTTTAGTGAGAATATTTAGATATACAGTTGTGTTGCTAATTGTATAGTATTGACATCAGCGTCAAAACTATCGCCCGCGGAACCAAAGTGGATACAGTATTAAATTTTACACGGACTAATGCAACACATGAACTTCATATAAATATAAATGTTAGATTCAACTTCAACACCAAGTTTTAAAGAAGTATATTTTCCAATTTCCTTTACGTCGAAATATCGTCAATACTTAACGATTCATCTGCATTCATTTTTCTCCTGAGTCTTTTGAAAAAACACATTTTTCAGTGGACAGAATTTAATTGTATTTATTGAATCAAAATGACACAACGCCCATCACCAAAATCGAATCAAGCAACTGATAATATTGATGCGTCACACACTCAAAGTGCAGGAACATAATAACTGAAGTTGATTGGAAAAACTTCATAATAATAAATAATACAAGCTCCACACACTACATTCATACATATATAATTATATATAAATGTATTTCTGAGGAGTGCGTGTAATATTGCGATTGATTTCATCTGTAATTGTACGAAAAAATTGTTACAAAATCATTGACTGAATTAATCCATATAATTCAACTGTTTCGAGTATTTTATAACAATAATATCGTCAACATGTCCGGTGGTGAAAGAAAAAAACGTGGTGGTGATAAGGGACATGGGTGGGAAGAAGCTGGCGCAGAATTTTATCAAGAACGTTATCCAACTGCAATTGAAGCTGACTTGCAACAAGCATTACAACGAGATCCGTCACATATTGCCACTCTACTTCCAAGTAAAAAGTCACGTGTTGGTAAGTTTTTGAAACGTTTGTTTGTATATATAGCAAACAAATTTGGTTAATTTTTTATTTATCTTGTTGTATTCATTTATTAGCTACAACAAAACGTATTAGAAATGAGCCACGTACCACAATGAGACGTCGTACAAGTACACGGTCACGTTGTGCTACAAGCACTGTTCGCAGAATGTCCACCAATATTCCTGATGCAACTGCATCAATGTTACCAGATTTATCAGAAAATTTATCAAACGAAGAGCGTACTTGGGAGGAAATAATGCAGATAAAAGCAATGCCCGTGTGCATGGCACAAAAGATACAACTGAAAAGGCAGCTACAGGTACATTCGTTTGTATAATATTTATTTATTATAATATTTAAATCGTTTCATTAAATTGGTAGATGTTGTATTGTATAATAAAATTTTGTTTCTTTTATAGAGCGCAACAAAATTGAGATTACAGGGGTTTGAGCAGTTGAAATGGCAACGTAGAAAAGCTTGGCAGCAATTTCGTGGACGTATGAAAGAGACATATTCCAAAATGGAACTTTGGAGCACAAGTTTAAAGACAATTGGCGGAAATTTCGGTATGGGCATTGTTGCCTATTTTTTATTTATTAAATGGCTAATGTTTCTCAATATAATATTATTTGTCGTTATATTTTCATTTATTATTTTACCAACAATGGTACTTGTGACAGAACCAAATGCGTGCAATAACAGCAATATTTATAGTGTTGATTGTTGTTCAGATAAATATTGGAATACATCAGAAAATTCAAATAATTTAATGAATATCATACAGGGCAGTGATCTTTTGGAACGTACCTTATTATTTTATGGCGCTTATACTAATAAAATATACGGTAAAAATAATGTCGGTACTTTTTATGATTTACCGCTTGCTTATATATGCACGACAATTGCATTTTTTCTTATTAGTTTATTGGCAATTGTAAGGTCTGCTGCAAAAGGTTTTAAAGAAAGAGTTGTTGAGGGTGAAGGACAATTTTATCAATATTGCAATTTAATATTTGGCGGGTGGGATTTTTGTATACAAAATGAGAAATCAGCGAATGTCAAACATAAAGCTTTGTATAATGAAATAAAAGCGTTTCTTGAAGCTGAAAGATTGGAGGAAGAGCGACAAAATCGTACGCGTGAAGAGAGAATTAAATTATTCTTTGTTCGTTTGGCTGTGAATATTTTAGTATTTCTTGTATTGACTGCATGTGGTGTTTTTATTTATTACGTTATTGATTTTTCATTTGGCAAAGTGAATACAATTGTTATCACAAGCAACAAAGTCAGTTACATTTCATTCGATAAAATAACACAATTGGTTTATGAATTCTTACCATATATTTGTATTGTTGCTCTCAATCTTTTTGTGCCATTTCTATTTCGTTATTTAGTCGCACTAGAACATTATAGTCCATTATTTATTGTACGATTGACGCTATTTCGAATTGTTTTTTTAAGATTGGCGTCATTAGGTGTATTACTCACGAGTGTTTATAAATTAATTGCGATTGATGTGAGTGATGAGGAGTGCAACGCAAGTAACAATCGACCACGTTGTTGGGAAACGTTTGTCGGTCAACAATTTTTTAAACTATACTTGACTGATTTTTTCACTCAATTTTTCGTGACATTTTTTATAAATTTTCCGCGTGCATTCATTGCACGTCACAGTGGAAATAAAGTTTTACGTTTCATTGGTGAACAGGAATTTAATTTGCCACATCATGTACTGGATATTGTCTATTCGCAAACAATCTGTTGGATCGGTGCATTTTTTGTTCCAATGTTGCCATTAATGTCAATTATTGGATGTTTTTTTTTGTTTCATATCAAAAAATTTGCGTGTTTGGTGAATAGTACACCATCTAGCCAAGTATATCGAGCTAGTCGATCCAACTCATATTTTATGTTTGTTTTATTGATTTCGTTTATTTTAGCCATCCTTCCAGTAGCGTTTTCAATAGCGGAAATAGAACCGTCCAAATCTTGCGGGCCATTTCGTGGTCATGACACGGTTTGGACACTTATTATTCAGACATTCTCACGATTCCCAATGTGGATGCAATCGATATTATTTTTCTTTGGTACCGCGGGATTTGGAATACCAGCATTCATTGCCCTTTTATTACTTTTGTATTATTATTATGCAGTTTCAATTGCAAATAAACACATGGTAATTGTATTAAAAAATCAATTGGTATTGGAGGGACACGATAAACAATTCTTACTGAATAGACTTAGTGCATTCATTAAACAACAACAAGAACAAACAAAATATCATCAAGAACAATCAATAGAATTGGGTAATTTTGGATGAATCATTCCATACTAGACTCGCGTATTATTAAGTTTATTATTACATATATTTTACATGAAAAATATTGAGTTATTAAAACCTAAAATGATAAACTGGCCAGATACAGAGGGTGTAAAGAAAAAATGAAAATAAAAAACTTTCGCCCACAGCATATGTTTAATATAATTATAATAGAAACAGAATGTGATCCTAGAAATGCGATGGGATACGCATAAAAAAATAACATTCCAGAATTCAGTGATAAATGTCAAAAACCTATTTTCACACTGGGTTTATAGAAAGAAAAAAATTTATTCATGTAATTACAATTGTAATTGTAAATATTTTTATTCGTCTCCAAAATACCGTCTGCTGTATTAGACTCTAGTAGAATAGGAAAAACAAAAGAAAACACAAAGAACACAAATAATTGTAATAATTTGCAAACCACCCCCAATTTTCAAACAATTCCATGTCTAATTTATAATTGAACAATTTACATCATATTCGAGATGTTAAAATGAAAACTAAATCTGTCGATAAATCACTGTTTCATCTATTGGACTATTTAACCAGTGAATAATAACTGTAACGCGGACATTATATATTTTATTCTATATAAGAAACCAGTGCAATATTGATGAATTATTATCTATATCTATTATCGAATAATCAACTATTTATCATTAGCGCCTTTCAATAACGAATATATTGTGTCTTCAATTACGATTTCTCGAAAAGAAAGAAGAAAAAACAATTAATAATGAAATATTCATAAGTGAAACAAGTCGATGTAGAAAATAACGCCTATCATGAAAATAATTTTTGTAACATTGCAGACATAGCGACGAAAAAAAAAGTACTTTTGTACAAATTTTATAAACATATATATGAATGTGTTATACACGAAATAATATATAGAGTAGTAAAATAGCAAGTTCAACTACTGCTTTTTAGCCAAAGTTCCGAATGTCGATATCGTCATCTCATATTAAAAACATAATAAGACATAAAAAAAAACACCCTAATCGCGTAACGGTAGAGATAAATATTCATTACCAAAATAGAAATATTCTTATTTATTGTATGTGATATGTTGGAATACTTATTCAAGAAGTAATTGAAATACGAAGCTACAATACATGCTTTTACGAATGTCAGACAAGCCTTTTGACTAAATATAAATGGTTGATAATACAGCATTAACACGTAACTACTGCCATCCCATAAAATCCCTCGAACTGATTGAAGAGTGAGAAACAAAAATAATGTCTGTGCCATGAAAAAATAATTATTGTATCATCATTTACAGTATTTATACAACAAGGATATCAAATGTAGTTCGTCGTAATTATTGAAAATATTTAATAAAAGAATAAAACATTATTTATAACGTGATTTCTTCTCCTAACTATTTTCACTGCACCTTATCAACATTTTTGATTTCATAGAAAAATATTTCTCATTAAAAATAAATAGTCCTGACTTATGAATTATTCTTATTATTGTCAATTCTGTGCTATTGAAATTCAGAAAGGCACAATTATCATCAAGTGGTGTCCTATGATGGTGCATGAATCTGAAACCATTGCAATGTTTTCTATTAAATACACTTATCTTTAACGAAAATATTTTATTCAGAAGAATAATCTAATATCAGTTTACTGCTTCAGCTATCTCGATCCATTCTAATGCAGAAATAATAACATCATTTTTCGATGGTAATTTATCGTAATTCCAATACGTAAATTCAGAAAATTTTCCTGTTGATTCTAAATTGCGTTCATGTTCCGGATTTTCTGGTTTCCGCTTTTCATAAAATGTTATACCTTTATAACCTTTCGGAACTTTAACAATCGTTCCATGAAGTGGATATCCCCTAAGCGAAGCATCATAATCTATAAACAAAAATATTAAATGGAAATTGTCATTCACACTTCTATAATTATCATTGTATTTATCGATATAAATTTTCAATTAACATAACCTTAAAAAAAACATACTTATATTGTCTGCTGTACGAATGTAAGGTGAAAAAAACTTTGAAACATTTGCAGAATTATCAAAGTATATTTTACAAGGTATTGAGTGTAAAATGCTTTCTTTATCACACTGTAAATGTATTTTTTTTATGTGCAAGTGTACTGCCATTATTTCATTCAATATTTTTGACAATAAAATTTTATTTGTAACAACACATTTCCCGCCATAAAAATTTGTTGTTTTTTTTTATAGAGGAAATGGCGCGCCATCTGATAGTAGCCACGTATACCAAATAACCCGCGCACTTGAGCGTAACTTGAATTGAAAAAAATCATGATAGTAATAACAGTATTGACAAAGTATTATTTTACAATGTTCGATAGATTGAACTGATGTTTGTTCTCAGGATTTCTTGTCAGTTGACTGATATGAGGTATGCAATCAATAATAACTGTTTCCCAATAAGTCTGCAGTAATTATCAACGCAACCGATGAAATAAATAAAAAGATGAAGAATATAAATTTCTTTCACGTTAATAATATTCATAAAGTGAAATAAAATAAAACTGCATGATTCAATTTTTCTATATTATATTTTTCTATGAACAGACATTTACCGAAGATAAAGAAATATAAGCGTAAATGCAGAAAATATCAATATTCAATTTTGCAAAGATAGATACTACAATCACAATCACTTGAACGATGATGATGATAACAACAATACAGCATCCAAGTATAGTCGTATGGGAGAAACGCGTCTGCGCTTCTCATTTCAATTTTACACTATCTCCCAAAGACAGGGGCGGAGTCCCCACAAGCCCAGCAATTTCTATCCATCCAGTGTAGGCGCGAGGCCAGCATATATTTGGATCGTCCCCAAAATAATGTGAAAGAACGGACGAGAAACAGTGAAATACAATCATCATACGGTCAAAAAAACGACAAAAGAAAAAGCCACTAACACACTGCAAAATTAAATATTTGAATAAGTATAGAAACAAAAACATAAAATAAACATTAATTATAAAAATAATATTACTGGTTTAAATGAATAATATATACATATATATACATATAAATTTGGTATAAGTGCAGTTGCTTCAGCTCCTTTTGATTTCACTTTAAGGCCATGCTATATCACATGAGGATGATGGTGGAGCCAACGAGAAAGCTTATCTGGCCGTTGGTGTAGCATCGATCGAATACGCGCTTTTGTGTTCACCTCTCTCTCTTTTTTTTTTATTTCTATCTCTCTCACTCGTCTTCTCATCATTGCAGTGAAACGAAAGCTTCAAGTTTGTGTATGAGAGACAGAGAGAGTTGAGATGCTTATTGGTGAGTTGGTGATGATGTTAGTGGTGGTGGCAGTTGGTATATCAGAATATGTACTCATAATAGTATCATAAATCCAGCAATCTCTGACGCACACGGTTATGTGAATCGTGATTGCTATGTATCGTGTTATGTGAAGAGAAAAACAAAGATATATAGATATGTATATACATGTGAATACAAGTGGGAAGTGACGTGTGAATATGAAAATGATATATTTTCAATTGATGTTGAGTGTTCATTAGACAATTATGCTTTTGTCCCTTACGTCATAAACATTATTGACTCCCTCATAATATAAAATAAAAAAAATATCGATTGGTTGATTAATTAATCACTTTTTTTTTCTTACATCCGTGGTAAATTGAGAAATAATAATAATTGATTAATACGAACAAAAAATAGCAAAGGTAAGAATGATATTTTATTTATTACTCCTACGTTGTTAAATTAACGAGTCCAATATCATTTTCACGTTTCATTGCAATTTGGAGTTAATGATACTGTTTATTATTTTTTATTTGTTTTTAATAATTGTTTGACATTGTTTCATACACGTACAATGATGTTTTTGTTCTTGTTCACTTAATATCACCACAGTTGCTATTGAATTTTGTTTTTAAAACAAATTCTGGTTATATATTTTTAATATTATCATTATTCATTGTGATCCTTCGTGAAGTGAAAATGTGTAGCCGAAGTAATGGCGGTAAGTAATGGCGAAGTAATTTTACTTTGCTCTCAATACTATTTCTTCATTTTAACAATGAATCACTCACTCTCAGTTCATTTAAATTCGTATAATACACTGAATCATACGTCTAAAAGTGCAATCGATGCTTTCGATAATAACATAGCACTCATATATATTAACCAATAAAATAATATATAATGCTATAGAAATTTCAATGAAAATTTTTGGCATACACAGCAGTCATTCTTTCATTCAATTCATTTTTTAAATTATTTTACTTAAAAAACCAATTGATAACTATCAAAGTATTTATGCAATATATTTGCAATAGTATGTTTGAATATTTTCATAATTATATAATTTTATTTCGCAGTGTAAAGTTCATATGTACGTAATTGAACATTCATTTTATCAATAGATTAACTATTACCGGCAAATGCGGAAATTATATACGGGATATCGGAGAATGAGTTAAAGCATTTCCGTGGGAGAAGAGAAGAAGAAGGAATTGAATAGAATTGCAAAGCGACATTATATAAATCCTCAAATTCATTTTATATTTTGTTCTACTTGACAAAAAAACATCATATATACAATAAAAAAAAAATAACCTGCTATACTTACATAAAAAAAAATAAAAATAAAATAGAATAATATATTATTATAGACGTTCAAATAATAATAATAATAATGACTGTTGAATTTTATTCAGAGAATTAAATGTCATGCACGAGTACACATGATTCTTTTTTATAAAGAGACATTTGGGTGTTTGAATAGAAGCAGTTAAGTTGGCTCTTCCTTTGTCGTATTTTTATTTAACTCTGTGTATGTACACGATAGTGGGCTTGACGTCGTGACCACTCGGTGGGGAGTATTAGTCCACACATTACGACTATTACCTCGTCTCTTGTGACAATCGGACTCGCTAACACCGCAAATCTCACGAATGCTTCTATCAAAACATATTACATGTACTCTATATACATTTACTAATATGTCTGTTTCATATTATATTTATTTTCATTATTGCTACAGCATGAGCAATAAAAAAATCGAATTTAATGATTTATGAAAAAATTGTCATACGTGTATAGACATTTACTGATTAGATATATTGTTCTTTTTATTTTTCTGTTTCTATGTTGAAACAAAAGTATGTATTGTACATATTCATCATATATTCAATTAATATTTTTGTCATTCAATAAAAGTTTATCTGTAAATGCAGGAATTCGTATCGGCCATTCCTATTCTGTTTTTATGATTTCCTATGACTAATCTGCATTCATAATTGCTAATTTAACTCTCGTATTTCTCCATTTCTCATTAATGTACACAGTATATGTATATTGATTCATCTAATCCAGAAAATTGGATAATAATACTCTTTCACTGTGGATTAGAGAAAAGTGATTATTGTATATGCGTGATTAGTTGAAGTATAATTCTATATATATATAATTTTCATATGATATAATTCGTCCTTTATCCATTCATTTGTATTGTTTATTCTATAATTCCATTTTATTTATTCCTATTGTATATTCATTGTAATTGTATTCATTTAGAAATGCTTGAAGGATAAATTGATTTTCAATTAAACATAGGTGATGAAAAACAAATGGAATTATGAACCACATGCTATGAAGCATCTCATTGCATTTGAAAAATGGCTCATCTGTATACACAAATGAAATTGAGGCACAATTAACGATAACCTTCCTGTATTGTTGGAGATTCACGTTGAATAACTAAACACACACATGCATACATAGATACATACTTGCATACGAACGTGTATCTATATATGCATGTGTGTGT
>CAJUYH010000113.1:5190-41073 GCA_910591685.1 Galerucella tenella | reverse complement strand
CATCAAGGTGTCGCCCAAGACACGTGGTTATCAAGTTGCAAGGTGGTTTTCTTCTCAAATTACTTCTTGTAATTTATTGCATCATTGGTGTTCATTGTGACCCAAGACGTGGCATCAAAGAATTGCAAGCAGCATTAGCTGGTGATCGTGTACCGCCACCATTTCATGGAAATTGTGATTTCGAAGAGTTTTGCGCCACATGGAACTATACGGATGAATTTAAAATTGTTGCCGATGCAAAATTATCGTCAACTGGACATTTTTTATTTATACAAGGACCGGCTGTTGGACAAATATGGTCGATTATCATTCCACCTACTGGTTCACAATGTTTTCTCAAATTTGCGTCACGTCAGGTACACATGAGAGAGGGCATTATACGATTGATAATTGTTACAAATAATGACACGACTTTTGTGGCATCGGAACGATCTGGAAATAATAACGCCAAGTTAGTATTTTGATAATTGTAGAGAATCATGCTTATGTTGGACGGGAAAACAGTGGAGAATTTTATTAAAATGGAAATATGATATGAAAAATGTTTTGTATTTTTACTTTTTCTTCTTTGTTATTTGTAGATGGAACATGACGGAATTTAAGCTTGGTGCTATAAGTCAACCGTACCGAATGGGCGTGGAAGTAGAGGTGCCGGGTAATGGCAGTATTGCCATCGATGATATTCGATTGGGTGACTGTTTCCCCGGTAATTCAATTGGTATCTTCGATCTCGGCTTCTACTTTTTCTTTTTCCTTTCTTAGTTCTTAACTTTTCATCAAATGATGTAGTGATAAAAAATAATAAGTACATACACTAAAATCAGACGGAACTTTAAAGTGTAAATTGAAACGAATGACAGCGGTTTTATTTTATTTACGAGAATCCATGTAAAAGTAATGAATATGAAAAAATGCGATATTAATTGAGATGTTACACTGAGAAATGATAAAAAAGAATAATTCTGTTTATGAAATTGTTAATGATTTTTATAATGTTTTGAAATTGAGCATTTTAATTTATTAACGCATAATGAATAGTATCAGGCAAGCTATTTCTTTGTCGATTTTTATCGTGAATGTTTTTTTATTTTCAGAATCGAGACCATATAATGTCCACAACATATGCACGTCGGACATGTTTCATTGTAAAAATGGCTCGTGTTTAAATAAAACACGTATATGCGATTTGACTCCTGACTGCGCTCAAGGCGAAGACGAAATTCTCGAGTGTGGTAAGTCACCATCACTCTCATATATCTTAGTTTATCCATTACTTTTTTCAAACTATTGGTATTAGAAATAATATCAAAATGGCTTCTCCTACTTGCCTACTTGTCTACTCTTTCCAAATTTTTCCAATGAAAAAATTGTCGGGCATTACATAAATTCTCAATTCACAAAATTTGGAAAACCAACGAACCACTATATGAAGTAATTTTGTTTGGCTTCAGATAAAGTACCGGAAACTGCAAGATGTAATTTTGAAAAAGGTTGGTGCGGTTGGACAAATGCTTCAAATAGAGCACTGAAATGGTTCCTTCATCAAGGATCCACAACTACTCAAGGAACTGGTCCAAGTTACGATCACACTTATCGAAATCAAACTGGTAAAGAAATCAATTATCAATTATTTTTGTATCAAAATAAAAAATGCGATATAAATGTAAACATTTTCACCAATCTATGTAGTTATTTTTCAATTATGCACTGGTTTCAGGTACTTATGCTCTTGTAATGTTAAAGCGCATTCACGATCTTGGTGAGAGTGCAACACTCAATAGTCCAATATTTAATCCAACGCCGCCATACAATAGCAATTCATCGAGTCCATATTATCGCTCGTGTCAAGTTCGTTTTTTTGTTCATCAATACGGTGAATTTAGCGGTTCACTTGGATTATATTTAATTGAAATGAAACAAAATCAAAATCATTCATATCAATTATGGTGGAGGTATGGCGATCGAAGTGATGTATGGTATAATGAAGTTGTGGCACTGCCCGACGTTAGGCATCGTTATTATTTGCAATTTGAATCGAGTAAAAGTTATGCAGCAAATGCTAATGTGGCAATTGATGACTTTTCATTGAGTCCCGAGTGCTTTGGAATTGGTTTGTATTTATATAATATCATCTGAATAATTTTTCGTTACATAATTCAAATACAGAATACACGATTTTATAAATAATATTTGAAATTTATGTAGGAGTGCCAGCGGAAGTCGTGGGCGATTTTAATTATTACAGTCCAGTTATAGAATCCGAACAACCATCTAAACAGCACTTTGATTTTGTGAATGAAACAGGTAGTATGAGATATATATTCTATATATACTCCAAGTATCCGATTAATATATATATTCAATTTATATCTCTCATTATTTTTGCTTCATGATTTCAACAATTCAAGTGGTGAAAATAACAACATGCGGTGCAATAGGACGCTTCGGTCCAACACCAAAACAATGCGCCCGCGAATATAATGAGTCGGGTATAGAAGTCGAAGCATTATCAACAGCATCAACAATATCATCCAATACGACAACAATCAATGAACAACTGGACGAATTACGTATACCGGGTATACAAAAGTGGACGGCGCCAATAGGAGGTTATTATACATTAATTGCGATGGGTGCAAGTGGTGGTAGAGGCTCAGGTGCAATGGGTAGTACTCTTGGTGCATTAACACGGGGTATTATTGAATTGGAGAAGGGTGAAACACTTTATTTCTTGATTGGCCAACCAGGAACTAATGCGTGTCCTAAAAGTTTGGGACGCAGCAATAATTCATGTGGCAGTTACAGCAACAATGAGTCATCATTATATGGCTCAACATCGTATATACGTGATGTAAAAAATATGGAAGTTATTAATGGTGGTGGCGGTGGTGGCGGTGCTACACATATATTTAGAATGAAAGCCACAGGTGAGCTTGAACCATTGATGGTTGCGGCGGGCGGTGGTGGATTGGGCTTTGGAAAGTTTATAGATGATGGAATTCAACATGGTCACGGTGTTTATGTGAAAAAACATCAGCAGCTAAGAGTGGTGACGAAGAATAAGAGTGGCGGCGGTGGTGGCGGCTGGAATGGTTCATCGACAAATGATTTAAAATTATTGACAGTAGGCAAATCATTGATCAATAGTGGTACTGGCGGTATAGGATGTTATCAAAAACGAAATCAGACATATGGAGATGGTGGATTTGGGGGTGGTGGTGGCGGTTGTCAAACAGGAGGCGGTGGGGGTGGATATGTTGGTGGTTCGAGTGGTATCGAAACGTCTGGTAATGGCGAGGGCGGTTATTCATATTGTTCAAATGAACTGTTACATTCCTATTATCGTGATGGTTATCATCAAGGCGCGGGTGAAGTATTCATTATTCCGGCAATAAGTGGTTGCTCTTGTGATTTTCGTTGTGTTGCTATTGATCGTCATTTGAGTGAGACACGATGCTTATGTCCGCCTGGTTGGCAACTAGCAAATGATTCGCATTCATGTATTGCCGATGAACTGGATCCATCACAAGAAACAATTAAAATTGTAATGATTTCTATATGTTTGCTAATGGTGTTCGCACTGTCGAGTTTGTGTCTACTATTGTATAATCGATATCAAAGTCGTAAAGATTTATCACGACGTAGACAATTAATGTTTGGTAATGGTACTGAGCTGACGGTATTGCGAACAGTGCCTGATACTATGATTACAGAATTTAATCCGAATTATGAATTTGCTGGAAATTTATATAGCATTAAAGATTTACCGCAAATACCACGTGAATCCATTTCATGCGTTAAGCCTCTGGGTCAAGGGGCATTTGGTGAGGTATTTCAAGGTGTATACAAATATAGATTGAATGAAGAAGCACCAATTGCTGTTAAAACTTTACCAGCTGTCAGAACACCACATGCGACCGCCGATTTTATGATGGAAGCATTGATTATGAGTAAATTTGATCATCCAAATATTGTGAAATTTATTGGCATTTCATTTGACAAAAATCCACAATATATTGTTTTGGAATTATTGGCTGGTGGTGATTTGAAAAATTTTCTCAGAGAAGAACGGCCAAGACCGGTATTCAATACAATTTGCTTATGTGAATTTCAATCAAATTATAAAAATTATAAGAGTAATGAATGATAGTTTGTTTGCATTTTAGGATCGGCTAACAAATTTGTCAATGCGCGATCTTATTGTTTGCGCCCACGATGTTGCGAGTGGGTGTAAATATATGGAAGACGCTCGTTTCATTCATCGAGATATTGCCGCACGTAATTGCCTATTGACATGTAAAGGACCGGGCAGAGTGGTGAAAATCGCCGACTTTGGAATGGCACGAGATATTTATAGAAGTGATTACTACAGAAAGGGTGGTAAAGCCATGTTACCTATTAAGTGGATGCCGCCTGAAAGTTTTTTAGATGGTATATTCACTACCAAGACCGACGTATGGTAAGTTTAAACTGATGTATAAAATTTAATTGCCTGATGTAATCGCAACATTGCCGTGATTAACATAATTATTCAATTGTATTATTTTGTCTAGGGCATTTGGAGTATTATTATGGGAAATCATGTCATTTGGATATATGCCTTATACTGGTTGCGCAAATAGAGAAGTGATGACAATGGTAACGACTGGTGGGCGTTTAGAAAAACCCGCTGGATGTCCTGATCCAATTTATGGAATAATGGCAAAATGTTGGCATCCACGACCCGAACATCGACCAAGCTTTGCGACAATCGTTGAGCGATTGGGTTATTGCTTGCAAGATCCTGATGTAATCAATCATCCAATGCCAAAATATAATATTTTACCAGATTGCGATAGAGAAATAACAATTATGAGGCCGGATCCAGAAACTGAATGTATTAATGTCAATCCAGAAGTAAGTAGATAATATATTATTTCTATTATTTTTACATGTAATTCAATAATTTGAAAAAAGATCTTAGAAGAATGTCAGTGAATTGGGAACTAAGTTTACTGTGCATTATAGCATGACATTTCAGCAGTAGAATAATTTATCATTAATAAACATAACAGCCTAAAATTGAATTGTTATAAATATCTTTTTATTTTTATTATGTATTGTTGCAATCTTTCGGTGTGAAACACAATATTTAAAATGGTAACGATCCCACGCACATTCTACGTAACAGTTCCATTGCAATTTATCTTTTTATCATTCCATCAACATTAATCAACTTCATCAATTCATTTTTAAACTACAATTTCAATTATTAAAACCATATACCAACAATTTTTTTGACCTTTATAATCTCTTTTCAAATTATTTCTTTGATTCATATATGGAGGGCTCAGAAGCCAATCAGCGTAAGTCAACATTTTTCTGAAACTGATTTATCTATTGCAAATGCTTGCCCGATGTATAATTTTTGAAAATGATATTTGATATTATATTTATAATGTAATATAATATCAAATATAATAATATAAATATAAAATTATATTTGAATATTTGAAAAAACCTTATTATCTCATTTGTGTTTTTTATTGACTTACACTGATTGGCTTCTGAACTCTCCATATGTTGACCTACGATAATAAACTAACACGAATGTTCACATAAATCCAACGAGCTTAAAAAATAAGTATGCAACATGAAGAACAATGGTAAATCAAGCAAATGTGTATTACGTTTAGAGTACAATGATAGTCAAATGTTTGGTTCTATTTACATGTTCACTGTAGGTCTATTAATGGAGCAATTGGGAATGTTAGAGGGAGACATTGTTGGTGGGTTGGTGATATAGGTTGAGAGTTCTCAGGTATCTCGCATGATTTTCTGTGCATATAGCTTGACGGATGTGGATACATGCAACCGCGTACAAACTTTCGACCAGCGGCCTATAGAATAGGAGTTGTCCCGGGTATTGTTTATGCATCACTTCGGCATTGTGATGACTTTGAAGGCGAAACTATTCAAGAGACCACCCTGGTACATCCCAAAGAACGCGATATTGAATTGGAAAGTATGCAGATACGTAATCATTTTCATAATGATTCACCAAATATTTATCGAAATAAGGTATTATTTTTTATTTGTACTGTACAATTTGTATATATGGATGACAACTTTTTTTATTGGTACGCCATTGTATTTATTCAGGAATTTATGAATGAGCCGATGAAATACGATTACAAGTTTGATTACGATAAAAAGAGAATGATTGAAAAGGAAAATAATTCAGAGAAAAAGGAACAAAATGAATTAAATGTCAATGGAAAAATTATTCCAACAGCAAAAAAGAATTTTGATTTACACGCATTAACTCCATCGCCAGATACTGCGGTATCGTCACCGAGTACACGAACATCTTCGCCTAATCACACAGCTGTCAATACCAATAATCCCAACAATGTTAATGGTATTGTGCGAAAAAATGCATTGAAAGCAGCATTAAGTTTGGATCCAAATACTCTGTATCGTGGTACGATTCCCTACGAGAAAATTGGATTCTCACCGCCACCAACACGCTTGAGCAATCCCGATAGTATCGAATTGGAAAAGGTAAGACAATAATTTGCACGAATAAAGACAATAGAGAAGAGGGTGTTTGATTTTTCTCTATGATACTCGTGTACCATTGATTGCTTTTATATGTAGGAGTCGTTAGGACATGAATTACCGAGAGAAGAAGAATGCTCCTGCTGAAATTTGTTCATTAGGGATTGACATATCCCTGATGATACCAATTGTAAACCCGTGATGATAAAAAAAATATTACACAAGGCTTGAAAGTTCTAACGAATATGATAGTGCATTACATTATTCTTCAGAAGGAACGTTCATATAAACAATCGATAGGAAATGAAAACCAAAACACCACGTCATTAAATAGTTTCTGAAAGTCACCATTTTTTACGTAAAAATTTTCCTCAAAAGCAGCTAAAAATAATAATGGGAAAAAGCGTTTTCTTTGAAAAAATGATACTGGGAAACTCTTTACTAGATTTTTTTATGCTTTAGTAAGTATATAAATTACTAGCTGTTTAATATGGGATAATTGCTGAGACATTATATATATTATGGGTTCTAGTGAAAATTTATATAAAGTAATTAATAATTACCAAATGGCCCAATATAATTGCAAATATTTGTTCACTTAATTTTGTCTTTTCAATATTTCAGTGTATTATAATATATCGAGGAATATGTATATGGTTAGTATATCTTAGAGAATCACAAAATGTAAATCGTAAAATAAGCTGATCCATTGATCTATTGGTAGAATGTAAATTATATGTATGACACACAGAATTTATGTCATATATGGATCGAAAAATAAATAACTTGGTGAGTTAATGGGAATGTGCGCATTGACCAAAGATTATTTATAAATTATAAAGGCATATATACATATGTATAATGGAGCCAATGAAGAATGTTTAGATTAGGATAATTGTGGCATAATGAAAAACTACGAAATAAAAGGAACGGAAGAAAGAAAGAAGACAGGAAAAAGGATGTTATTCATAATAGGTTTCGTCTCGATTATAAACCATTTGTCCGAATGATTCTTCATCTTTTGTTTGTGATTCGAACAAAATGGAATAACGGGGTAATATTAAATGCATTCGCTTGAAAGTGATGTATACAGATATAAATGCCGTTGATTTGCAAAATACTCAATCGATTAAATAGGTGATATAGTAAAAAACTAATGCATAAAGAGAAGCCGAACCACAAGTTGATAATAAAAGTACATGACACTATTTTAGACTTATATTATCTCTACATGACATAAATTGTATCGGTCGGAAAAAAAAGTAATGCAAAGTTCTTGGCTTAAGTTATTGTAACTTACATTATTTTTGTTTCGTCCCATTCAAATTCATTTCTTCCATACAGAAGAATCGTAAATGATCAAGATGCCAATCTATTTTATATTCAATAGATTTTGTGAAATAAACTTTGTCAGTATTTGGAATAGTGCCAGAAATCGATGTTTGTGTTTGCAATTTATACGGAAAGTTAACCACAATTTAAATTGAAAAATAAATAATCAAATGCAATTATCAAGTAATAAAGAAATATTATTTTCAGTGGCCAAAGAAAAAATTGATATAGTAATACTCATTATTTATCAACATTATACAAAGTATTTAATATTGTATTATATATTAAATTGTCACAAATCAGTATAATTTTTATCTGTAATTTATTAGTCATTATAAAATACAACGATTTCTTGCGATTTGAATCTGTAACGTCACCTCAAATACACACATACACAAGCATGCGACATTTTATAATGACTCAAAAATACTCTTGCTACGGTTAAAAACTATTCACGCATCAGTTTTACAAATAATTATTTTTTACTTTTGTATACATTTCAAACCGTGTTGCAATATACTGAATATTATTATGAGCTTTAAATGAATAAATGCAATCGATTGCCTTTGTACAAGTGATTATATAATTATTGCAGCTAAATGGCGCTATAAAGATACGACTTTGTATGGCATAGATGGCTTTACGCACATAAAAAATGATGTACTGAAAAAAGCTCTTTGTGTACATGTGTTTGAACGTACTCAATATAAACATTAATTAATAATACCATCGGTTATTATAATAAAATATATTTCGTTATATTTTAATGGGCAACAAGTTCACCGTAATATTTTTATTTCTAATACGTTATATATTTTTATTTCGACTTTTCATTATGAATATAGTGATAAAAGAAGTATTGGTATTTGCAGGGAAGTTAAGAGTGCGAATTGAACTAAATATTTACGTTTTTTATTAACCTGAATTTATGAAGTAGTGGTAGGTAAAAACGTATTTTTTTATTGGATTGAACAATTCAATTTTATATTTGAGTGCAAGTGATGTTATATATATTTTTATTAAATACCTTAATAAATCATTCGGTACAGTATTGCACTTTATTATTTGCTTTATCGAACGAATTTCATATAGAAATTCAACGTTACCGTGTACAAATTATTCTGTGATGATTCAAAAATATATACAATTGATGAGCAATTGGTAGAATGAGATAATGATGATATAATATTGATGAAAAAATGACAAAAGGAAATGTGCACCCCGAAAAATTTCATATCTGAAATATATTCATACATGCATATGTATGAAGCGATAAACACATATAAAAGATCATTGAGACGAGCTCATGGTGAGATCAGTGGCGATGCTTCATTTCGGCAAATTTGAAACTTCATTCACTCTCGCGAATTTTTTTTAATAGTTCTATTAATTTTGCCGTTCTCTTCATTTCATTCATGCAACGACAACATTCATGTGTCTCAATGTGATTCAATTTTATTGAGAACAAAACTGGTGCTCGACAATTACACTTTTGATTTGGAATATAATAGATATATACATTTCATTTCTTGTAAATAAGTGGTAAGTGAATTGATATAAAAATACATATGCGATGTAATAACACAATTGACGTTGTAGGATGATTGATACATATACAATAGAATTCTAAGTTATTCTTTAGATATAACATGTTCTTAAAAGTAATGAAAAACGACGAGAATAATAAAAAATACTTACGTAATTTGTTATACCAATCAATGAATATGAAAAAAAATGCTACAGAATTTTTTATTCGCACTTAGAAATACCGAAGAGAAAGAAAAGAAATATATAAATTTATTTTGTAATTCATTTGTTTAGTTGAAAAATCGATGATTATAATGATCTTTATATATTAATGAAAAGAAATTATTATGTTATGACGTAATTAGGTTCATGTATTAATTAATACAAAGAGTTGATAATGTTGTATGGTCACCATATGATACATATATTATCCCTGAGAATAATAAAGTGAAATATTCAAGTACTCACACCTTATGTTTATTTACTTGATCAATATTTAATTTCTTTCATCGTAATTTTTTTATGATAAGAACACCATTCTATTAAATCTGTTTTATTAGCAAAAACTAATAAATATGAAAATTAAAAGCGAAATACGTGATAAGGAAGATCTGTGGAAACGAAAAAAAAAGAATGTGATTGGAAGTAATTTATATGACAGTTTGCAATTTAGTGAATTCAATTGACTATCAACAATAGATAAGGGAAAGATGAACAAAGTATGGCTTTCACCTACGGATATATTTGCATACTATGTGCAGACACGTACAAATAGAACTTGATAATTTGGTTGATTAGTTTTACACCTGTTGTTCAATCATCACAAAACATCTCGAGATACTTCAGTGACAATGAAAATCAGATCTAGTTTTTATACATGAGATTATTGTGTGAGATATCCATAAATATATATATATGGATACATATATATACCTGACTTTATGTATATAAAGTCGGTTGGCAGGGAGATAGATGTTGGCATCTTTACCCGCTACAATTTGAGTGTAGTTTTCGTTTCTGTTTAGTTACTGCAAGTTTATTTCGCTTTCAAGAGGCATATCAGAGTTGTGCTTGTAAAAACATTTATCGTGATGCCGAATTATTCATATTTATATGTTAGAGCCGTTACGGATCAAGATGGAAATATTAGAACTGAAAAATTCCTCAAGGGGTGAATTAATTAGTGAATATATGATTATTTGATTATATTCATTTTTTTTTGACTGTCTGAAAAGAGCTAGTTAATTTAACTTTTGGGAAAAATTGTTTCCGCACTGAGAGAGAAACTCATTTCTATTTTAAATATATATTTTCTTACGCTTCTTTCAATGGTTTTTTTTTGTGATGTATTTAGAAATCCAGAATTACTTGGACTTCCACAGGGCGTTTGGGAGACTTACGGTCGTTACAATCTCTCATCAAGACAACTTCGTGGCGGCTTGTCTGGCTCTGGAGACGTTTATCATCCCGCCAATGTCGTATTTCAGGTCTGAATATTTTTTAATACAAACAATTTTGAAATAATGTGTGTTGTCTTGATTTTCGTGTTGGAAAATTTAATTATTGAATAAGTAACAAAATGTAAGTGGTTATTTTGTGAATTCTGTTGAAAGTGTGCAGTTTATAATCATTTTTGTTTTGACATTGGAAGCCTAAAAAAGAAATTCTCGTGACTGCACATGTTTCGCGTACATGCAACAATATGAAAATGAAACAATAAACAATTTTTGATGTCGATGGAAGCCTTTTATGCACTCCCTTTGGATACTCGCCAAATACATATATAAGATGAGACATATATATATATATATATATGTTCTCAGCAAGCCCCTCCATCCCGCATGAATTTTAACTGTCTCATATTTTTAGTTTGAGCTATTTCAGCACTCCTATTTCATGTTCAACTCCCTCGTTCAGAATCACCATCACATGCTGTTTGTCTGTGACCAATACATAACACAAACAAATAATAACGTAAAAAGTGTGTAGTTATTTCTCCGCCGAATGTTTTGGACTATTTTTGAAATTGATGTCAATCAATCAAAACACTAAAAAAAAATAAAATAAAAAAAGCATGAAATTTCAAAAGAATCATCAGAACTTTTGGTGTCGATTTACTTAATATAGAAAAAACAAATCGAGTGCGATGTATTGAAGAGAATAAAATTGAAAAAAAAGTCCATCGAAAAATTGCGCACGGAATTTTAACACCCTTGATATTACCCTCACTTTAGCTCTTCATAACATATGACTATGAATTATTTACTGGTTAAAATTGACAGATGGATTACTGGGGAATATGAATACTTGAGATAAATCCGTTCTATTACGTAAAGGTCCGGAACAATAACATTATATTATGTGGTGCCAAGGACGCCAGCGTCGCATATCAATAGACAGTATAATTACTAAACGACACCATTTAAACAATTTCAATTAGTTCTAAAGCAATCATAAAATAACAAACAGATAATATATCACAAATTTAATTCTACATATATGAAGAAAAAGGCAATAAAACTCATATTTTTTATTTGAAACTTTGACGTGTCAATTCAATAACGAATACAAAAAAAAATGATGAAAAATGAAAAGACACGTGCGGAATGTGCAAAAATCGATTTAATCTCCGCGAACAAACGACGCAATCGCAACAACGCAACGAGACTACGAGCCAGTATAGTAATTCCGTATTAAATAGTTAGTATATTTCCCGGTATTGACCCAACCTGATCTTTGCTTTATTCAATATCACATTGTATTTATAAAGTCAATGAAATTATATATGTTAAACAAAAAAAAATTTTAAAACAGAATGAATCACATTGTTTGCTTTATTTATTATTGTTATTTTCTATAAGTACTTTGAAGCCTAATTTAGGTTTACTCAAGGCTAATTACCAATATATAACTATACTTATAGGCGCACAGCATTTTTGTGTGCAGTGTATCAGTATTACAGCCAGTCCTATGCCCAATTCAGTGTTCGGTTCTTTGTGATATTTTGCAGTGAGCCACCAACAGTAGCCCAAGCTCTACCACATTATCGGAATCACTCACGCCGCTATTCCTTTGAAAATAATTTTAGTTTAAGTGTCATATTCCAGTGTTAGGAAACATAATAGAAATTGATGAATTACTCGGCACATTTTCTGTTTTTTTTCACGCTGTTATAAACAACGTTACTCAATATTGTCGTTTCCACGAAGGCAATTTAATTATTTCATTGACGTACATATTTACATATATAATTTATCAAGGAAAAGTAATTCGTGTGCCATTTAATAGTTAGTAACTGAAAATTTTATCGAGATTAAGTCGCTGTTCGTTATCGCTCATCTAAATATATATATATATATAAATAATCCAACTGACAGTGTTGTTTTGCAAAATATTTCCCAAAATGCAAAATAATAGTTATGGATGGAATATGAATGTTATTTCTGAACCGGAATTTGTTGTGAAAACAGTGAAAAACGTCAATGTAAGTATATATATAATAATCTTAATACAGATAAATTAATAATAAATTGCTAGTTTATTTGTACTATTTCATTTCATCAATATTAATTTTATAATAATGCAATGTTTTTCAGTACTTACTCAAATTACCGATGAATAAGTTGGTTATTATAAAAATATATAAAAAATTTTTCTATATCACATTAAATTTTTCAATCTATATATGATGATGACACAACAATATTTTTTTCAATGAAATTGATCGCACATGATTTTTATTTTTACTGTAATTGAATGTTACAATCGAAAAAATGAATCTTCTGATTGATATGAATAATCTTTGGCATTGAGTATCAAAATAATTATTTTGTTTCAAAACATGCGGTTCATTGCCATCTTATAAAATTTATAATAGAACTTACAATTTAATATATAAAATATCTTTGGCTGGGTGTCATTAATATGTTTTTAATCCATGACGGGAAAGACAATTGAAATATGAATAAAATGTGTCATTGTCTATCGACAATTTATTGTTCACATTATCGTCGATGCAATCGCCGATTGATGAAGTCACTGCAAAGTTAACGGAATTATATATATATATATATATATATATATATATATATAATATATATATATATAACCTGGAATGAAAGTGAGTTTCGCTACAATCGCTAGTGAGAAGTTAGCTCATACGTGTTTTTTGTTCCGTCTTCATTTCATTTCAAGACGAATGCATAAAATAATTATTTAAAATATTGATATTTCTGTATTATTGTGTTGTCTGTATCACTAGAAGTTATTAATTTGTTGATAAGTATTTGAAGAAATCAATAATGAGTGATCCAAATTACGGATACTATCCACAAGCTTGTGGTTATGGCTGGAATGTACAGTCTAGTCAACCTGGAATTGATGTATTCGTTAAAACAGTTTGTGAAGTCAAAAAAACATTGCCATCACTCTTCGCTATTAAAGTGGTACGAAGACACAATATAATATATGACTTGCACTGATTGTCCTTTATCTTTGTATATAAATCTCGAGGTGTGAGTTGTGTATACGCGAATGTGTGTGTGTGTGTGTGTTAAGTAGGTGTGTGTAATATGATACCCTTGGAAGCGTATTGAAAATTGACACATTGCACCAACACCATTCTAATATCTATATCACTTCATTTTAATTACAAAAGTTTTCATTTTTCAATATCTATTCTACTTTTAAATTCATTTTCGACTTTCAAATCTTCATTATTTGGATAAATAATGATTAGCAGTCCATATGTATACTTATTAATCCACTGTTGTAATTATTTCAGAATATATCAATTCAAAGTTATTTACATTGGCAGTGGATTCTTAACCTCACTTTTTTCACATCACGTAGGACTTCCTTGATACTGTAATTTTTATGTTTCTTTTTTTTTCCTTCAGCAAAGTTGATAATTCATGTTCTATGCAATTCGATGACAAATACAAATGTTAATGTTGTTCAATTTATAGATATATAATTTATACATGAACAAGTTTCATTTCAAGTACATCATTAATCGTTGACAAATTAATAAGACCTATCAAATGACTACAACTTCCACTGCTATTGTTTTGTTCTATATATGTTATCATTTAATACCGGAATATTACTTGACCATGTATATTAAAATTTCCTGTTGTGATAAGCAATGATAAATGTTACGGCAACAAACCAAGACTGCAAATATAAATTCTTCCACATGCATTAGTAGGTAGTATTTGTATAATTCGTTCGGTACATACTCTGAATAAATTTCCTTTTACATTGCATATCGTGAAGTCTAATATGAATAACCAAACATATTTATATAAAATAACTCGAAGTTATGAAGATTTTTTTAAGAGTGAAATTCACATTTTGAAGGATGTGTCATTGTCAACTGACAACACTGCAAATATTCCGAGAAATAAAACGTCTGTAAATAATGTGTCATCAATAACGACAATTCAATTAAATTCCCACACGAAACCAAATAATATTTCTACAAAAGATATATTAAAAATGAATATAAATGAATTCCCCACGATCAAAAAACATCATTTCGGAAATGAACTTGCCATTAGATCTTTGGGAAATAGTATTGGAAAACCTACCTACAATGTAAACGAACGGGGAATCATTATACTGATTCAATTGAAATTTAGGTATACAATATAATTGAGAAAAAATTGTGTTTATTGTTTTAATATAGTTGGGAGAAAAAGGATCTGGATTACGAGGTCGCGGGGCCATTCAAGATTTCAATCAATTGCGACAAGAATGTCTTTCCAGAGGCGAATTATTTGAAGATCCTGAATTTCCCGCCAGCGACTCATCATTATATTTTTCAAAACGACCTGATCGGTACATAGAATGGAAACGGCCTATGGTACATGAATTAATTTGTTAATTGAACAATATTCGTATAGATTAAAAGATAATATGTCATAAATGTGTCAATAAACAGGAAATTGCAAGTGACCCTCAACTTTTCGTTGAGGGATTTTCACGATTTGATGTTCAACAAGGTGAATTGGGGGATTGTTGGCTGCTTGCAGCTGTTGCTAATCTCACAATGTATCAAAATCTATTCTTCCAAATAGTACCTGAGGACCAAAGTTTCGAAGAAAATTATGCTGGAATATTTCACTTCAGGTAAATTATTCTAAATAAAAACCAACATTGTAATGTCAAAATAGCCCGGCATCAATAGAAATACACGACAGTTGAACAAATAATCGGACGCTACAATATAATTTCAATATAGCAATGGAAATATATGCATATGTGTCGTTGATGTTTCTGTAGGAATTAATCAATATGCAGTGGCAACGTTTTTGTAATGTAAATATAACGTTCCGTTATTAAAAATATGCGAGCTGTATTGTTGGTGTTTTCTGAAACAATGTTCAATCATGTATTATCGAATTCAATAGTGATCCAATCAATTGAATATGTTTGTTTATTATCCCGAGAGCTATTAACGGGAGAATTTACTGGGGTTTACTATTGACAAATAAACATACAGCGAAAACTATTACTACATTTATAGATTCTGGCAATATGGACGATGGATAGACGTGGTAATTGATGATCGTCTACCGACTTATCATGGTCAATTGATGTACTTACATTCTGCAGAGTCTAATGAATTTTGGAGTGCCCTATTAGAGAAGGCATATGCCAAACTGCATGGATCATATGAAGCATTGAAAGGTGGCACAACGTGCGAAGCAATGGAGGATTTTACCGGCGGTGTAACCGAAATGTATCAAATGGAAGAAACACCACCGAATCTCTTTAGTATACTGCTGAAAGCCTTTGAAAGAAATTCTATGATGGGCTGTTCAATTGAACCCGATCCAAATGTTCTTGAAGCTGAAACACCCCAAGGACTTATTCGCGGACATGCTTATAGTATAACATGCGTCAAATATGTTGACATAGCAACGCCAAATCAAGTGGGAAAAATTCCATTATTACGTTTGAGGAATCCATGGGGCAATGAAGCTGAATGGAATGGTCCATGGAGTGATCAATCGCCTGAATGGCGATTTATTCCTGATCATGAAAAGGAAGAACTCGGTTTGAAATTTGATATTGACGGTGAATTTTGGATGTCATTCCAGGATTTTAAAAAGTATTTCACAAGTTTGGAGATATGTAATTTGAATCCGGATTCATTGACGGAAGATGATTTGAATTCGGGTAAGAAAAAATGGGAAATGAGTGTGTTTGAAGGTGAATGGGTGCGCGGGGTTACTGCTGGTGGTTGTCGTAATTTTCTTGAAACATTCTGTCACAATCCTCAATATCGCGTGACATTGGAGTATCCAGATGAAGGAGATGATAAATGTACCGTGATTGTTGCATTGATGCAAAAAAATAGACGTGCACAAAGACGAATGGGCGCAGATTGTTTGACTATTGGCTTTGCTATTTATCATTTGGATTATCCTGATCGTTTGCCAAAACCACTGGATATAAATTTTTTCAAGTACAATGCGTCTGTTGCGCGATCACCATCATTTATTAATTTACGTGAGGTCAGCTGCCGATTCAAATTACCACCGGGTTCTTATTGCATTGTACCAAGTACATTTGATCCGAATGAGGAAGGTGAATTTTTACTGCGTATTTTCTCCGAAAATCAAAATAATATGGAGTAAGTAATTTATTCATTCAACGTAAAATGATTAATTTTCTTTGTGTCAATTGTTTGTATCATTGATATTTCAAATACTTTTCTTTTAGGGAAAATGACGAGTCTGTTGGAATTGGAGAAGTTGACGATAGGGTATGTAATTGTTATTATGATTAATGATACACTCAGACATTTTCATTTTGATAGTAATTACATAATGTATACTATTGATGAATCAATTTTAATATGATCCATTCATTTGTGTCATATAAAATATGTCATTTGATGGTCCGTCGCTACGCTTGAATGAGGTTGCTTTTCAAGCAATGATTATTAAAGTTGCAATAATTCAATTAATTATATCGACATTGTAATAAGTCTTCGAGGAAAATACAACATTGACTTATGAACATTTTAATTAATACAACATAGATAAACATAACTAACACGCAGCATTTTAGTCACGCATGTGCTTTCAAGTAATGAAACAACATGACAATAATAGATGTGGAAAAGACAGTTGATATGATATGAAAGGGCAATTAATTTTCTTGCATGACATGTAAAAATTTGATCAAGTATTTCATGCAATTTCAAAATTATTCTTTCTTTCTCTATTCAAGATACGTGATCAACCTGAGCCCGATCGCAATGAAGAAAAAGTTCGTGAATTCTTTAAAAAATTGGCAGGCGATGATATGGAAGTTGATTGGATGGAATTGAAAGAAATATTGGATTACGCTATGCGAAAAGGTGAATGCAAAATTATCCGAGCATATTAATTACTTGTTTTATAATAATAGTAATTTCATTTAAGTAGTTGTGTTTCATATAGTCTTTTGTACAGTCATATTTTTCTCTTAATATTTATCAGCTTCTTTTGATTATTTAATATTGCTTTATTTAATATTCACCTTTTAGTTGTACTTTTGTCTTTAGTTATTTGCATATTCATTGAAATTATGACAGTGATAGTTTTACGATAATGTAAAAGATCGTGTTACGTTTTTTATTTTGCTATTTGTTAGCATGTGAAAGAATTAATAAAACGCTAACCATTTAGTATATGTTACTGGTAGAGCTACCACTGTCCTCTCGTCATAAAGATGAGGCAAATACCACTGATACTGTTCAAGAAAATGACTCTATTGTGGAAACAATCATCTCTCTCCTGTGCGGTATTGTTTGCAATGACAATCAATATGATAAACCTGTAGGTAAGACATTGAAATCATCACCATCATCAACATCTATTCGTAATGTACAATAAAGTTATCGGATTCATTATTGTCAATAGATGCCATATCACCTCGACTACATATTTATGTCTCTTCCATAATTGTAGTTGAATGCTTTTACTAATTATTTCTATCTATTATTTATAAATTTTATATTTTGTGTAAACAATTACTGCTGTTATTTCATGAATACACTATCTAATATATATTACTAAAAGTCAATTGTCTTTTGGCGTTTTTAGAAATGCATAATGAAGGTTTCACCAAGGATGTGTGTAGAAGTATGGTCGCCATGCTGGACGTGGATCATTCAGGGAAATTAGGTTTTGAAGAGTTTAAAATGCTATGGAGTGATATTCGAAGCTGGAGGGTAAATAATTTTTGTGATGATTAAACTATTTTAAAGTTGATGGAGTAGATAGAACTAAATATTATTTTTGATGATTGTAGGCTGTGTTCAGATTGTACGATCGAGATGGTGCCGGATATTTGAGTGCTTTTGAATTGCGACAAGCGTTAAATAGTGCTGGCTACAAGTTGAATAATCACATTTTGAATATTTTAGTACATAGATATGGCACCAAGAATGGAACTGTAACATTTGATGATTTTATTATGTGTGCTGTTCGATTGAAAACGATGATTGGTGAGAATCGTGACACACTTGACGAGGACAATTATTTTAATTACTGTTAATATTCTTATTTAGCCTTTAAATGTCACATGCCACTATTTCTGTTGGATGAACAGATTCAATACCAGTTTTCAGTGAGATAAAATCAGAATTCAAAATCATTTGTATCACCATTCAATTACTCACTATTTTTCCGGTGAAATTCATTAGTTAATCATATAACTGAGTGCATAAACTCCAGTGGTATTCACGGTCAAATTTGCAGATGCGAATTTCGGTACTCGATCATTTTTTCAAGAGATCTAACTGAAGTGTGACATTTAATTCAGTGTTGATCCTCGATCATTTGTCACCCTTTTACAAATGTTATTTCTCGCTTAATGACTTTCTAGATCGATAAACACTGCTTTGTTTTGCAGACATCTTTCGAGAGCGCGATCCACATCATACTAACTCTGCGACTTTCACAATGGAAGAATGGGTGGAAAAAACATTATATTCATAAAAATCCACACTATAATCAATCATCAGAAAATTGATGATACTCTACTTTTTAGGATACGATTGTACGGAATCCGCCAAAACTATAAAATGCCGTTGTCGTATATTTAGTTTTTAAAAAATTGCACAATTTCATCGATCATGATTGAAATACAGAGAGCCGACCGTTATGTGCCTGTAATGTTCTTGCATTTCTCGTATATATATAAATGTTATTTGTACATCTATAATATAATTCGAATACTGATCCAAATATTTATCTTATTTACAATCTATTTTATTTCGTATTTAAAAAATTTGGAAATGTAATTTGATAGTTGCATAGATCGTAATTTTGGTCGAAATTTACTTGAAGATTCTCTATTATAAGATGTCGGAAGTGTTAACGCATAACCTATTTTAATATACATATTTTTAATAACATATGATATTATTTATATTCATTATTTTCAGTTCATAATGTGTCTATGTATTAATATTCCAACTACATTATTATCCTTTTAATTAATGGTTACATATACTATTACTATGATATTTTTTTCCTCACAAAAATTTTCATTTTAAAATATTTGAATAATATAAAATCGAGATACTTCTAGTAAATATTTTATTAATCAACAACTACAAAATACATACTGTTCCAATTATATTCCGAAGCATAATTACAACGAGTTTGAAGAAGCTTTTCAAAATAAAAAATGTTGTAACGAAATAAAATGTAACATAAGATAAGGTAATATTATGGCAGGAAATTGAGCATAGTTAAGGGAAATGACTTATTATGCGCTAAAATGTTTATCGATATTACATCAGTCCATGATCACACCTAAATTTTCTCACCGGGGTACGTGAGAGGTTGCATTATTTTTCTGATATTTGAATAAAAGACGTTTGATTATGCAACCAAAATTATGAGACATGACATACAACTTTCATATACATGATAGGGAATATAATATAATGCATTTTGATGAGTTACACATATTTTGGTAACATTTATACATCAAATTCCTTTCATTTGTTCGATTTTTATACAATAAATAATTGACTAGGAAAAAATACAGAGATGTGTCTAAGTAAATACATTTATGGTACAATAATTGTTTTCTCTTATATTCCTCGTGGATTATCTGTAAAGATTGTTGTTTGTTTGTTTTTAATATATTTTTGATAGGAACGATTCACATAAGAAATCTGAGATATTACACGTTGATTAACTGTTTTAGAAGCGTCTTTTTAGTCTTATATGCATCGTATAATATTTGTACCATATAAGTCAATAAATAAATACGATATTTCTATAAAAAAACTTCAGCATTAAATAAGTTCAACTAACTGACATTGTTTCCCTTTTATTTTTCATGATTATCCGCATTCAATTAGACAAAATAAAAGATTTAATAACACCTCATCCATTTTTTTCTTTTGTTTCATTGTTTTCTTATGTGTCTCTTTCTAAATAAAGCATTGAAGTTTACATCGAAAAATACAGTCTTTTGGTATTGATTCAGAACATCTCAGCGATGATCTTCATTCACATTAAAATTTCCAACTCTCTTCGCACATTTATTATATCGCGAGAATGATATGAGATGCTTTTAAATACACTCGTATTAATGATCTATAAACTAGTTTAATTTTAATATAGTTCAATGAATATATTTAGACATCAGGATGAATTGAAGAGTTGTTTCGTGTTTGTTTGGTTTTTATCTTTACATTGATCGAACATATGTGCGTCATTCACTATGCATTTCTCACGGTGAACAAATATATTCAACGCGATTTATCGAATGAAGCCCCAGTGTATTCATAAATATATCTTATGGAACATTCAAAGAATACTCTTTTCATTTATTGAATAAATGATTTATATTCAGTTGTGAAATATGCACAACCCCCTAATGAGTATCAGCAATTCATTGTATTAACGATCACACTTTCTTCACTTGTACTGTTAAAACGAAAAATTTCCGAATGGTACGATTAAAATTTTGTCAATCAATCATAATCCATGTGCAATCACTCATTTCTATCACAATATTTGATGTTTCAAGCGGTGATTTTGTTATCGAAATATTCATCTTCATCATCGTCAGCAAATTTAAATTCATCCTCATCCTCACCAATAAAATCATAAATGGAGTCACGTGAAATGTCCGCTACATCAACTCCATAATCCGGACTTAGCATTTCTTTTTTAATGGCAATATCTTTGTCTGTTTCTTTTGATCGATGAACTCGCGCTGGTGAATCATTTCTCGTACGTATGAGCTCCTTCATTGGAATATTTTCAATAGTCAATATTCTTTTATTTTCCGCAATTGAATTAAAATCTGCTATGTCGTTATATCGACGACTTAAATCTGGTGTTTTAGATGGAACAAACTCTTTTTTGATCTCACAAATATCTCGATCATTATCGCGTGTAGAATTTCGCCGTGGCTTTGATTTCAATTCTCTGGAATCTTTTTTTTTACTTTGACTAACTCTTGACAATTCACCACTACTCCGAGCGGATGCCTCAGTGGCTATTTGATTCCTTCGAGCATTATTACTTATTATATATTCTTGCAATCGGTGACGCACCGTTGCCGGTGTTAATATTCGTTCTTCATCAGCAAATTTCTTATTATTTTCCGATAAACTACCAGATCTTAAATGATCAGGCTCATCTTTCAAACCATCACGATTTAGTTTCGGTGTTAAATTAGCCCCGTCAACCATTTCAAGTGAACTTGATGTATCCGTTTCTTTAATTAATCGATTAGGAATGATATCAATATGTGGGATATCATCGTGAGTATGTGTAGCTAGAGATTCTTCACTGACACGAATGCGTGATTCCTCTAGAATCCGATGGATTGGTAAGATTCCTTCTTGCAACCTCGCACGGTATTCCGTAATAATTTCGTCATGAAGGCGACACTCACCTGGATCAATTTTTCGTGGTAAAATGTCACAATTCAACGATCCCACCTGATCATCAGTTGCCAATTTAATTTTTTCATATTCCGCTGGTGTTAAAGACACACCCTCTGTATCAATACATATCCTCGACTCTATTTCACTTCTTCTATCAGGTATCTCTTCGTAGTGATGATCTTCAGTGATAGCTTCAAGTATTTCAGTATCGCCTGGCGCCAATGGCGGTATCCAAACAAGAAAAGCCGGATCCATACCGAGATATGATCCCGGCGCTGCGCCAGCATTTACAACATTGTAATCGTAATAATCTAATTCGAGATCTGTATCAGGATTGACTAAACTGAAGTCGGAGCCGGGGCCCTGGAGCAACCGTTCACGATTGCGACGATCTTTTGTCTCTTTGCCACAACGCAATGTTGAAACATTTGATGATGTGCTCGCTGGTGAAAACCCCTACGAAATAATGAAAGAATACATTGATATTTCTTATCTGTTATTAATAGGTTAATATTTTGTTCTCTCATTTTTTCTTAGTTCTATTACATATGGCACAGTATAATCCACTTCAAAGATTTACAAAATAATTAAAAGAAAATAATTGATAGCTATTGATGATGATATATTGTGCGGCAAATTAATTAAAGCCGTTTATATCTGAAGGTAGCGATTATACCTTGCACTGCAGGCTAGATGATTTTGGGTGATAGACGCTTACGTTATTCACGCTGGTGGAGCCGCCGCTCGTTGTACTGCATCGTCTGCTGTCTTCTGAAATCGATGCCTCTT
Organism: Galerucella tenella; assembly: GCA_910591685.1. Lineage (NCBI taxonomy): Eukaryota > Metazoa > Arthropoda > Insecta > Coleoptera > Chrysomelidae > Galerucella > Galerucella tenella. Next base: position 17,966 of record CAJUYH010000113.1, on the reverse strand, counting down.
CTGACACGGGACTTATTGGGCCAACCGTGCGAAGCCTGGAAAAGAGTCTCCGATTACTTGAATAAATATGGGAACATTACTAATTTTTTTAATGAATAAGAAATGGGAGAAAAAACGAAACGATATACTGATAAAATATAAAAATCTAGTGATGATTCATACACATTAATATGTATATGCTCTATTGTTATTAATTGTAAGCTTAGAATGTAGAACATCATGAGAGTTTCCAAATAAAAATAGTGTACAAGTGCCATGCACATTTTAAGTGTTTTATTTTTCTCGCCTTTTTTTATTTCAATTCGTAACTTATTCAACTTTTATATTCCAGTGAATGAAGTTTGAATGAATTGATATAATAGACTAATTGATTAATTTCTTTTATTGATTTTTTGTTCTAATCGTGCAATTTCTCATTTCCCACATTACTTTATTTGAATTCCACTCGGCAATTCTGGAGAAGATTGTTATAACATTGAGGAATGCACTAAAAACAGATTTAAAAAAGCATATACGAAATATAATTAACTGAAAATTAATAATTTATAAAAATATATGTATGTATAACTGAAAAAACTTGCGATGACAATCGATCGTCTTTTGTATTTTTTTCTGTTATAATTCAATGGGATCAAGCATAATACAAATAGATCATTTATTTAAATACAGAATATATAATGAATGGAAAAGAAAAAAAAGTAGGCAAGCACCATGCCTATTTAAAACTTACTTAACTGGTCGGGCGTACTTGACCTCGGGATGTCCGGATGATATCGTACTTGATGTCGAAGGCCGCCGAGATGAAGTACTTCGCACACTGGCTACTATCGTTTTTTGGGAACCACTCTCCGAAATTGCTCTGTTTAATTTCGGTGTGCTAGACTCAACGCTTTGATCATCATCCATTCTATTACATGTGTACAATAACAAAAAATATGTTAGAAGAAAGTAATTATTTCTTCAAGTAAAAAATTGAGATTAAGTTAAACCGTGATTTCATTTTATATCGTTAATGCAATCTGACATTGCAATTTCACTCATTTTCAAGAAATATACAAATTATTAAATTTTATCATTACTGTAGTTCTTACAGTCCGTTGCACCAATGTGCAATGTTCAGAATGGTCATGCAACAATTTAATCTGTATGTGATGGCAATTTTCATCTCTATTATTTCAATGATACATCAATTTCATAATTGTATTTCAAAGCTGCAATTTCCATAACCAAAATAATGAATAAATATCTCTACATTTTTAGTCAGATAGGCAGTTAGTATCTTCCTAAACAAAAACAACTCACAAATATAATGTTTACTGGTACAACAATACTGTTTACATATAGGGCTGGGAAAAAAACTCCTCATTCATTGGTTTGTTAAACTAAATATAAAACGATCGCGAATTTTTTTTTCCTATATAAATAAAAAACAACAATAAAACTCATCCATTAGCTGCATTTACATAACCGGGTATGCCTGTTATCCCGTGCTATGGCAGTCTATGAGAGTTGATGTATTTTTCTACGAATTATTCACATTCACACAACGGTAATAAAAATGTTTTCTAATGAAACTAATTATGGCAATTGCTTTCTTATAAATATTCATAGAACTATTGGTGGTTAATAATTGATCATTCTTATTGATAAATGAATAACTTATACACTTTTCAATTAGAACGATTACTCAGTTTCAAGTGCTACTCTTGTGATTTCAACTTAATGTTTGCAAGTGCAATCACTTTATGATGAATTCTGTATATTGTACAAACACGTACTCCGCTTGGATTTCGGTGTTTTCATAACCGTCCTCAAGATCAGCTGAAGTTTCCTCGAGCCTTCCGTGTCCTGATGATTTTCTTCTAGGCAATCGTACCAATGATACAACCTCAGAAATAAGAGTAGCTGATGATAATGCTCGCGCTCGTCTCGCCAGTCCCTGGATCGAACCACTGCACGCTGTATCACACGAAATATATTTGATATTTAAAAATACAAGAAAACAACACTCATTTTATGAATGACACATTTTAGATATGTTTTCATACCCGAATTATCAGTTAAACTGTCTAAATCCTCAGCGACGTGATATTTTCTATATTTAACAGCATATTGTAATGCAAGAAAAATGGAAACAAGAAACATGAGAAGTAAAAGTGAAGCAGCTACAAGATGAGCGGGCGATAACCATAATGCCCATCGACCTGCAGCCGCCATTATTTTAGGACCAATAAGCACAGACGTTGTTTCCTCTGTTCCATTTTCCGGTTGCGGTTTCACTTTTAAAACATGTAAGCCGTTATTGTATCAAATATCCGAATGTTTTATATACACAGTGTTATAAATGTAGTAGATGAGTAAAAATTACATTGACATTTTCCTAATATATAGATATTCAATTCGTTATCATTTTCTTTTATTTATTATACCCTAAATGTACTTACAGGATATTGATGCATGCGCAAGAAAACCACCGCCGCATGCAGGTCTAGTCACAACCATTTCATCGCTAAAAAATTCCAAGAGAAGCGTCTGTTCTGACGAAATAATTGTCCCTGATTCCGGGACGTTTTTATCATAAGCAACATCTGCCAACAATTCGGCATTTAAAGAATCGCCGTCTCTTGCTCTTACATACTGACCAGCACAAGGAAACTTGGTTTGATCAAAGTGAACTTTGATTACAGATTCAGCTTCAGTCTGTGAAAAAAAATAGAATAAAAACTCCATGTAAAAAGAAAAATGAATAATAATTCGCAATTCAGACTTTCGTAATTAATTATTCACTGTTTAGTTTCTTGTATTCGTATTTCCGCATACCTGTATCAGCCAAAAGGAACGGCCAGGGCATGCCTGTGTACTAGCTGCTAAGATTTTTCTTGACGTTTCATTTCGTAAATTAATTACACAGCCGCAACGACACTTTGTGCCGACTTCTGCAGTTACTTCTGGTCGTTCAGCCGCCAATCCTTTTCCATGACTACATTCCCAATCTGCGGTACTCCAATTGCCCTTTAGATCCAGACTAGTGACACCGCCACATGTTTCTGTTTCCACTCCGGGTCGATGATTTAAGTTAGCGCCGTATGGTGGCGGCGGTGTATCACAAAATCTGTAACGATTTTTGATACCGCCCACACAAGAACTACTACAGGGTCCCCATGAGCTCCATTCGCCCCAACCGCCTGCATCGCTTTCTGTTATGAATTAGAGCCAAAATATTTATAAAAATACAAAAGATTATATGGAAAAAACTGAAATAACGACAAAAAAGTTTGGTCAAATATGATGAGCATTTTTTTTTAGTTTCGCTAAAAATGAAATTTTTCCATTTTGTATTAATTGTTTTTGTCTTCTTAACGATGATATACGATATATATATATATATATATATATATATATTAAACATCTGACATTTCTTTTCTGAATGAAGTGATTAACTTATTGAAAGTAACGCGACAATTTTCTTGGTGAAAGATCGCGATCATATGATAGGATTTAGTTATAGAAACTCGTGTAATCTTATGACGATTGAAGATAGTTCTTAATTGTAAGTAGACATTCAACTACTATTATAGGTTCGCTTCAGCAATCCCGTAATAATCTCTTTTAATAATAAGCCACGAAGCGAATGAAAAGGTTGGAGTAATAGCGAATGTGGATTCTTTGTATATATATTTTTACTTCTGAAAATAGACCCAACTCGTCTGCCCTTCGTCATTCTTTTTGCTTTTTCTCTCGATGAATGTTGGAAATGGGCTCGCGGGATCACTTTGCAATGACTCAAACGTGTCTTCGTAAAAAGAATCTTGAAACGTTAGTGAGCATTTTTTCAGAAAAGTGAATTGGTTTTTTTTGCATAGAGACTCTGAGTATGATCCAGACAAAAATATATGTATATATTATGCAACAAAATGAATCTAATATATACATTTGAATGTTTATTATTCCTCCATTTCAATAACTGTTGACGTTTTATTTTTACTTTTTATTCTATTGCGAACATCAACCGATTCTTCAAAAATAATATATTTAAATACAGAAGAAAAATGTATGCACCAAGATCTCATTGAAAAACCATCTGGTTCCTTACTGTTTTCTAATTTGGCAAGAAAATGGAGTATTTAGTCAAGCCATTCAAAAACACTTTCTAGATGTTGGAGGGTAGAAAGTAATATTTTTTCATAATATTTTCTCACTTGAGGATACGTTAAAACAAAAACGAAAATCGGAAGCAAGGGAACAGAAATAAAGGCAATCACAAAAAATGATGATCTCTTGACATCACACAATGGTTTATAGTGCACAAAAGGAGAGGTAAACCAGATCAGTTTATATGTAAATTGAAATAATTCAATTACCTTCAACCATCCCATGAGATTTTCACGGCCTAGCATTTTATGCTAGGCCGTGAAAATACCTACTAACACACATACGCACGCACACACGATGAAATAGGAAATGATTCAAAGTGGCACATAGCCATTATCTGCAAACTTCACTCGCTTCAGTTATACTTGTCAATATTTTGCCATGTGAAATTTCCCGCGGCCGACATTTTGCACTGATGGAAATTTATAGAAAATGCAGGTGGATATTTTGTAAAATTTCAAATGTGCAAACATTTGATTTTTCACCAGGTTACATTCCATATGTTAACTCATCGCCTTGACGGTTTCTCACCACCCATATCTACGGCATTCCTTCAATATACTTTCAATAATTCGCCATATTTAGTGAACATTTTACCTTCCATCGCATATGTGATATATTTTGCGCAAAATAATCGTGTTGAAATTCAACGTTAGTGGTGCGTACAAAATTTATGGAACCTATAATGGCCGGGGCTTTAGCTGCATGATGATCATGGGAACATTGGCGCAGTGAAATATATCATTTGATCTAGAAAGCACTCGCGTCATGCCCACGCACACATGATGCATTCAGTGTCCATAAATGATATCATGGATTATTACATGGTGGGATTCATCGAATGGTGATAGTTATCGATTTGTATGCGCACTGTAAATACGTTTATATACATACTCGCCACATGGGAAATCAGATTTAATGATTAGCAAGCGAAGACTAATTAAACATTGTCATGAATTTATTGGCTTGCATGGCGGCATTAAACGTATTCTCGATCGTAATTCCAAATATCGCAAACATAGAAATGATAATTAATTTTGATTCATATTGAAGACTTATTATTTAATTGAAAGTGTCAAATTTAATAGATAAATGGATGGATAGATAATGTTTAAGAGTATATTCTATGTATATGCTTCTATTTACTCAACACTCTGAACCATTAAGAGTTCTGTGAAAATTCACATTTATGAATCATTTATCAATTCCTGTGTATCAAGATCGATGACCTGACCATTATCTTTACTCTCTGAGAGTGCCTGTCTTGATAAATGTACAGACTTCGATGGGAAATTGCCCAGGATGCCAAAGTGTAAGAGAGAAATGTTGGTTTTCGTATAAGGCAACGATTCATGCTAAATATATAAGTATCTGGATTAAGTTACAAAAAAATAAAATACAACAGAATTGAAAGTGTTAATTAGTCAAGAAGATAAGCAGACGTTACAGTAACAAACTTAATAAACTCGAGCGCAATATGGATTTTCAATCATGAAGTCGTCATTGTTATACTGAAATTAAAGCGTGTCACGAGTTGTCTCTCATTATTTCTTCAATTAATTTCTCGTTTAATATCTTTATTCATCGTTTCCGAACTTTATGTTACCCTGTCGGTCTATCATTTTCAATATGGCACAGGCGAAAACACCATTTTACTTTTGCTCAATGAGTAGCAATGGGATGCTCATTTATCCGTAATAACGTGATGTTGAAAAGGAGGCGAAACGCTTAACTCAAAGGTTGTACTCAGATGTCCGCGATATTTCTTTTTAGATACTTTTCTACCAAGCAAATTCCCCAACAACAAACGCGTGTCAACAGCTTATCGATTAATACAACTGAACAAAAGCCTCTTTCTTTTTCATCTTTGAAAATCTATCTCATCTATATCGCTTCCATTTTAATTAAGAAATATTTATCGCAGTATATACAATAGAAATGTATATGTTTCGCAGAGTAATTTTACCTTGAATTGGAAATGTGGGAATGCAATCGACGCGAACTTCAGCCATTGCATTGTTGATGGCTTGGCTGACATATACGAAGCAGTACTCAACATATTTCTCCGTAAATATTTCACAGTCAAACGTGAGCATATGCTTTCCCGTGGGAGCTTTTAATTCAGCGACATAGTGCAGTGTTGAAGGTGGCGCAAGCGATGCTACATCAGCTCTTAAACGTCCGTAAACTCGAACACGGTCACCCTGAAGACGACATGAAGGATATTCGAAGAGAACTGACAAGCCGCCCGAATTTCCATCGCATGGATAAACTGATCGTGCATGAACATTGAACACATATTGGTTTGAAACTTCCACCTAAAACAAATTATTTGTTGATCACGAATTATTTATAATACTACAATGCAATCTATTATATTGATATAATAATTACTTTAATGTATGCACTTGTTGTTGGTGCAGTTGAATTAATATCAGAGGGTTTCAATCTTAAAGCGTAATGTCCAGCAAGTCCGAAAAATTCACAGCGAAGATTAAGAATTTTTTGAGCGGGAAAACCTGTAATCTCCTCGGAATAAAGCATCTAAAAAATATTTTAACAATATATCAAAAAGCGGTTTATTTTGTTTTACGATCAATGAAATATGTGGTGATGATTTTCAATATTACCTGCACGTTGCTCTTGTTTCGTGGATCACATGACAACACACCGGCGCCACAATATATGAGTTGTAAGGAATACGTGTCGACTGGAATACTTTTAGCTGGTGCACACGAGACACCACTATATTCCAATGTTGCTAAAACGGATTGATCAGGATACGTATTGAAGTGTTGGGGCTCAAGTGTAAGCGATGGTGTTGGCCATCTTACATCCAATGTTGTACGCATCTGATGAAACGAGCAAAAAAAAAAGACAAATAATAATAAATGAATAATATTGTGAATTTGAAAGTCGCTTGAGATAACAATTGACGGCGAATTATATTTCAAATGTGTGTAGTATGTTGAATTCTCACCTGAACGCCATTGACGTCCATGAATTTTCCAGTGGCAGGCACAGAGCGACGCTGGAGTTGAAGGGAATATGCGCCGCCACGGGAGAAGAATCCACAGGGGATAGTGAGTGAAACATTTTCAACAGATGTGGTGGATGTTTCGACTGATACCTCGCCAATTAATTCTGACGTGAAACCGTCAAGTCGCATTACTCTATATATGAACAGTACGAAAAATTATTTCATCAGCAATTTTTCGATGTAAACAGAAAGTGGCGTTTTTGCTTTAACATTATTTTTTAATAACAAAAATATATTCGTATTGATATTTTCGCTATTAATAACCTGAGAACTAGGGGATCATATTCAAGATTTGGACCATTCCAATTGTATTCATCGTTATTATCTTCATTCTCCTCTTGTTCCATAACAATATCCGCCTCTTCGGTTGTTGTATCGATTTTTGGAATTTCCGGGAATGGCGTAGTAGTTTTCATATAATCTAATACCGATAAGTTGAGAATAAATACTGCCAGATCGCCGGATAATGCTGTGTGGGATGCTGCGACGATAAGTGTCGAGAAGAATGTGTCTTCCGTTGCCAACGTCAATTTCATTATGCCTGAAATAATAAAGAAAAACGTGATCGGGAAAATATCCGCCCGTTATAAACTCAACAATGCAAAATGTAAATAAGTGGCACTTATAAATTATGGCAAGTCCAAAAAATACAATGGCTATTTGAATGCATGAAGCAACTGGTTGTTCATTTATAATAATAAAATTCCAACCAAAAAACATAAAACACAACTACACACATACTTTAACAACAGTCAATGAATAATCTCGGATTATCTGAATATCTACCGAATAAAATATACATAAAACTAATTGTCAAAATGATAAAAAAATGAAAGTACGTATTATTTATAGATATTGTAATATTTCTTCGATCCCTTTGAACGAAAATCAATGAAAATCGTCGCGACAAATATCCACTGGAATGAGTATATAACACGATAGAGTAAAAAGTGATTATTCTCCAGAAATGATGCGCGGCCAATCGCCAGAAAATTTCATTTTCCCCACGGCAAAGCGCCATCAAAAGACTGCACATATACAATATATCGCCCATGTCAATATCAAAAATTGTTATTTTTCTTGTCTTTTTTTTTCTACAGAGACGCATTTATATTTCATCGTTACACTATCAGCCATTGATATACTCTAAAAATGCATCGACATTCAATAAATAAATAGTCGTTCCAGACGTATAAACGAATACACATGTGTATACAATAAACACGAATAGATTGCTTGATATTGGCCATCACTTGGATACTGTATGCGACAAGCATGCAGTGGACAAGATTGTGATTCATGTCATAAAAGGAATTGATATGGTACGCACAGTCATAACAAAATGACGCTATCTATCACAACACGATACGATGCCATATTGTTTATGAATAACAAACACGCTGAACTTAGTATCGTATCGAAGCTTACTGTGCTTCTTGCCAACAGGACCAAACAATGATCATTCAACACATGATGCAAACCACCAAATGCTGCTATAGGGTTGTTACATTATAATCCAACCACTGACTAGGTCCTACTCGGCCATCCCACAGGAATGCAATCTCTTTGCCCACCTCAATCGATTAATCAATTTCCAATATTTGGGACATCATTTATAGGGGAGTATACAAACACATAGAATTCAACATATTATAATGCATATGTTTCATTATATTGGATTCTAAACATCAATCCGATATAGTCTGATGCTTCACAAGTAAAACTTCGCTTGAGTGCGGATTAATTATCTAGTTAAATCCTCTCCATTATTATTCGAGGACAATGAACACCGTCATCAATTCTACAATTTGCATATAGTATGTTACTGATTAATATAAGTTATGTGTTTGCCATTTTGATTGATTGACTGATTGATATTGAGTGTGAAAACAATAATAATTTGTTTCATTATACGCAGCCAAGATGGATATAGAAATAACAAGAATTGTAGGTGGTTTTGTTATCGATCTGAGTTACTTTTGATGGTCAACACATTGAGGTGGGTTGTATATGCATGTCGGTGTTTATATCTCATGGGACTATCTCCTGAAATATACAGTAGCCCCCCTGTCCAAAGCGTTGGATTTTCTTCACTTTCCATTTTCTTTAGCCTTATATACTTGATTATACCTCAGTTGATGGAAGAAGATTGCGAAAAAAAAGCAGAAGAATAAGAAAAAGAATGAAAGAAATAGTAATAATAATATGAATGAAAGCAAGTAGTTTTTGGAACTGATGCTAGATTTCATTCGTATAGAGATGTATAGAGGTGCAAATTGCAAAGGAAGACAACGGCATGTCTCAACCCGAGCTGCTCCTGTATCCCCTCAAGTCCCTAAGGCGACGTTAGATCCGCAAATTTGTGTGTGTGTGTGTGTGTGTGTGTGTGTGTGTGTGTGTGGCTGGATGTAGTTCAGTGGAAAATTGAGCATTTTTTACAAAGGCGTACAATGACAAGATAACAAGTAATATTCTTATATAAAAAAAAAACTAGTAATAATAAATAAAGTAAAATGGAATAAAAATATAAAAATTTTATATCATTTGTATGCGTATGTGTGTATATATATATACATATATATATATATATATATATATTAATCACTAGTGGAAGCTTGTACCGGTTGGGTGTCGAGTCACGATGAGTAGCTGACAAAATATCTTTTTTTTATTTTCCGCAGGGATATTTGAGCTTTTAATGGAAGACCGCACATGGCCTGGCTCTGAAGTATTATATATGGATGGAGTCGCACGAGAAATTTATCGTATGTGACGGATTGATCTATTTCGTGTATCATGACGGAAAATTTTTTTCGGTTTTGCTTTATGGTTTACAAATCTCAATATGAAATGAACAGGAAAATAACATAGAGGAATTATATAGCAATGCTTTTTGTTTATACAAGTCCATTGATGTGAAAGTTAATTATAGATATTGTTATATTTGAATTTATGCTGATGGATCCAGCGCAATAGACAACGTTGATCCGTGACTAAAACTCAGAGGATGATATTGTTAGCAGATAGGACAAACTCAATTGCATTAATCTGGATGATTGGTGGTGAGAATTGTATATATACTCATATACTCGTATATACCTACATGTGTATATACATACATATATATGTATATGTAGATGACTGCATACAATTGTGTGCTTACAACGTCGCTTCAGTCAATCCAATGTCCAATGAACTAGCAGTAACGCTGCAAATAGTCTAGTTATCTCTCAGTTCAAATCATCCGTTAATATATTGAATCACATCTTGGTCGTAATCGAGTCTGACGCCAACGGTGTGTTTCCCACTTTCTCATACATCAAAGTAAATATCCAGGTGCATAAAAAAGATGTTCTCGCGTTTGACTCATTTCCTCTTTTACTTAATCGCCAAAAATTACAAGATTGAACGAACAAAATGAAGAAGAAGAAGAAGAAGAAGAAGACGACGACGAAAAAAAGGGCTCGAGAACACAGTACGTCCATGGAATATATACTATATACGTGAAGCCATTTTCAATCCCCTTTTCTAGTTGAAGATCCCTCGAAGCCTTTTAAATTCGCGTCGCGTAACACGAGTAAAATAGACAAGAAGAAAAAATAAATAAATTAAATGGGTAATTTCGTCGAGAGTGAACATGAAATAGACACTATACTAAATGTATTCAAATAATCGCGTGATTGCTATTATATATGTATGTATATCTTCAGTGCGCCCACTGAATTTTTCATTTATTTCACTTGAAAATAAAATATGAATTCATTAAAAAAATTCATTTTGGACACGGTCATACAGTGATATTTGAATAACATACGAGGAAATTGTGTTGAATTGTTCATCACTGAATGTGTTTATTGTGAAACATGAAAATGTATTTTTAGTAATTGTTCATATTTTACATAACAATATATTAACACGATGTATCGCGAACGTTCCAATGAATTAATATCATCTACTTATTACGTTTGAAAGTCAAAAACTAACGATACTTTACACAAAATTTATAGGCGATTTATACAGTGAAGCGACAGGTTTGGAGAATATACCACGTATGTTCCAATAGTAACGACAGATGTCACAATATACAGCATCGACGAACTGCCAAATGGTACTTTTGATAGCAGGTGACGGTATTGTGAAATTTTAATTTCCAATATTGGCAGCGAGGTAAAATATCTTTATACAGTATATGAAAGTATACATTTTGAATATGTTGGTGAATATATATTGACAGCGCATGTTCACATATATTTTTTACATCAATGTGCAATGGAATGCAATGTCGAATGAGGTGATTCAAAACACGACATCGATCATCCAAAGTTGCTCCAATCTTTTCCAATGGTTTACAATGTTTTACAATGTCTATCTGTATTTGTATGTATGTATGTATGTATGTATGTATGTATGTATATATATAATATTTGAAAATGTATTTGCATCTCATAGACATGCATACATAGATGTATATGTAGTTGCACAAAAGAAATCTCGACGATATCGAAAGATTATGTGAGGTTTATTGTTAGTGTTTTTGCCTTTCACTTGTCACCACTCAAGACAACTCCCGATATGTACTCATAATATTTGTAATTACCTCATACGAAACTCTTGATAATCAACATTCAACATTGACACTATTATTATTTACATCTATATATTCTGTTCACTTGATATTTTATATATGTATGAGCTATTCCATGTTAACTTTGTCATCCCTCATTTAATTTTTTAATAGGGTAAATGCGGAAGAGTTGTCACAGAGGGAAAGATGCCGCATGTGATGTATTTCGATTATTACGCGATAAGGTAGTCAATAACGTATCCCCAAGATGAGCATTGATCGTTTAGTGAGCGTCTATGAGATCGGAAGTATTTCTTTTTAAAAACATCACTTGCCATCTTGGAATTTACGAATGTAAGATTAAATTTTCTTTGCAAAGTTTCAAGTGCTGTTCTAATAAATGTGATTCTGTGCAACGTAGAGTATTATTTCATATTCGTAAGTTTTTTCGAGTATTTTGAGGTTATGTTTCCAAGTGAAATGTACCTTTTTGATGAGTTTTAAATTTGCGACGTTGATAACCGAATGCGGAATCTCTTTCAACGAAAAGAAGATGCGTGGCATGGTGTGTTTTTAAGGTTATTTTCTTGCAATGACTTTTATTAAGTTAAAATTACATTTATTATAAAAAAAATGTCATGAATATATCAAAGAAGGGCGGGTACACGTCCAAGAGCCTTGTGGACTGATGAACAATTGCAAAAAATTATTAATAAGAGAGAGAAGTTCATTAAATGCTGAAAATTGGTTACATATCATATGCACCATGTTTGTAACATTTATTCTAGACTGGACTTAAGAGAGAAAACTTAATTTTAAACATTCTTTTAGAGATTTAGATACTGCGGCATCTCCTGCATCTCTCAGACATGCCCCGATTTTATTATCTAACTAGACTAAGAAGAATATTTCGTTTGTTGTAGTCATATTTTCTTAAAATCAAACTTTGATTCTTGTATTTTAGTAAAGTTCATAGGAGTAGCTGTATGTTCATTCTCAAAAAATAAAAATATCTAAGAA
>CAJUYH010000112.1:48718-92270 GCA_910591685.1 Galerucella tenella | reverse complement strand
ATTCCTGCTATGAATCATTATATTATATTTAATGTGTAAAGAGAAAAGTTTCCGGCACAAAAGTTTGTAATTGATGATAACAAAAATAAATCCATGAAAGGCTGAACAAAATTTGCCAATGATTGCATTTTTTGTCGGACGAAATCAACTTTGTTCTAACATATATTTTTACTGGTTGATATCACTTCTACTACTACTACAACTACTACTATTGCAATTACTAATGAATGTAATTCTCGTATTATTATTATAATATTTTTAAAGACTCAGTTCGAACACCGCCAATTATTCTCAATCCGCAGAGAACCCAAATAAATTTCACTAATTCTGGTACATCGATAGCAATTATGTAGAATTTATCTGTAGTTTATCTTCGACATACAAATTTTCATCACCTATTATCGAATCCGGCTATTTGCACTGGCAAGAAGTATCAATTGGTATTTGAAAACGTGAAAATAAAGAAAAAAATTGGCATTTACATTCCATGAATTGGTTGATAAATCAAATTTAATGTTTCAGGGGTAGTAGTTCACATTAAAAATTGTTCTCCTTCTCAGTAAAAATATCCGATATATTTGAAAATTTATTATACATATATATCATAAACGTTTCATTGTAGCTGCAGAATTTTCAACTTCAACGAATTATTATTGTACACTTCGTGCTGTGAATGCACGTACGTACCTTATTTAGTTTGCGCACATGTCAGAAGTACATGGGCCTTTTATTGTCATTCCTGTTGGCTCACTCTGATTGGTTATTGACATCGTCATCTGAGCTCACTTCAATACTGGAAATGAATACAGCAATATAAAAAAAATTTATAGCTTTGTATTGGCTGCTTGTAAACGAAATTTCCACTTTACCACTATATCTAATGGTCTCTCATAAAATGGAAATAAAAAACCCTTTTAACCAGTGCATTGATATTTTTTTTTTTTTTTCTGGAAACATTCAATTACTATCAAATTGGCAAAAAAATAACCAATTCTCTATCAATTATATTTGGGCGCTCTCGTCTGTTTTGATTGGAAATAGTACACACATATATATACTGGAATGTATCAGTTTTTTTCGTATTTGTGGTGAATTGCGAATCACCCGAACATGGTGAAAAATGTAACGAAACCGAAACAATACTGACACATTTTATCAAAATATATAAAAAATAAATAAACATATCAATGCATATATATTGATAATTATACATTTATATTTGACGAAATGGAATAAGCAATAAAATTTTCAAGTGGAGAATCATATTTCATTTTTTATATTAATGACGATAATAACTTAACGCGATTGAACACGTTGAGAAATTGGAAACCGGACGATAAAGATTGTATCAATTGGAGAGACAGCAATAAATATATATTTATATATATATATATATATATATATATATACCCACGGGAGACACGGCAATGTTCATCTGTTCCAGACCACTTTGCTGTTTCTACAGCGTTAGATACTCGCTCCCAATTATGACAAATGATTCGATACAAATCAAACGTATATCGATTCAACAAATATTTTTATCAATCAATTTGTGTGTTCCACTAAATTACAAAACCAATTTATTCATTCAGATGATAACAATTATTAATCAATAAATAATGAACAACAATATAGATATAGGATGATGAATTATGATGTTGGGAAAAGACGTGTAAACCTGGGGTGCAATTAATAAAAGAATAAAAATGAGTAATGGTGGTAATTTTCAAGCACATTACATCTAAGTAGTCACACTAACTGCAAGATCGTACCAAACTCATATTTGTATACGTATATACATATATAACTAAGTTTTCAAAGTTTCCAGTTAATCCGATAACGAGTCAGACGTTGAGTCTATAGATAAGTGATGGTATAGAAGCAAAAGTAGAAGGGTACAGCGTGCGAAGGGAATGAGGGAGATTGTGTTCAATGAAACTCTCGCGTGTGCACACGCAAAATACACTAATGAAAGTTAGTTTTACTCTATACTGAAACTCCGCCGCACACTAAGTCTCAGTCCATCAATTTGACTCGGTTAAGTAATTGATCAAGTCAACCAACGGGGCTTCATTACAGTTTATATATATTTGCGAGAACTCATAAAGGCATTTACTGCATTGTTGCTTCAGGATAATTGTAAAAATTCAAACATACATTTATTTATTTATTTATGCTCAATTCAAATCAATCGATATATTATAATGTATATTGCAATTCATTACATTGATATTATTCTCTCTGTTTCAGTTGTTTATCCATATTATTATATTGATATATACTTATTATATTAATAATAATAATTTAGTCACTTAGTTTAATGATGTTTTTCGAACAAATATTATTTTAGTATCTACTCATATTCACTTATTATCTTTCTTTATACTTCAACATGTGATTTTATCTAAAACAGTCAATTACTTGATGAACTAATTGACATGATGAAGAGCATTATTGAATAAAATTATTACTATCTGTTAATAGTTATTAAAATCAATGATAACAATTTATATACTTTGATGAATAAAGGTCTTTGTTTATTTTTACGTGAATTTTATTGACCAATTATTGGCATTCCAATCAGGTTATTTCATTATCATTCTCATCTATTGCTGTATATTACAATCATCCATTTATGATAATTATAAAGGAGACTGTATTAAATTCATAATCAATAAAATTTTACAATAATTCGGACACTATATTATTTTAATGTAATCTTCATATAAAATTTCAATAGTCATAATTCGTTTGATTGACGTATAGGACAATCAAACTTTCATCTCCAGCAGTATTCATCAATGTCTTTGGAGTTTGTTGTGATATAATATCAGCTCTGCGTATACGCAGTGATTTGCTTTACCGATGAATTCTTCATCATTATTGATAATATCAATGCTTGATATCGCAATACAATCTAAAAAGATATAAAATGAAAAAAAACAAACGAAAATTTAACAAATTATAGAAAATAAAATTTTTACCTATATTCAAATCTTCATAGTGTAAATATAATAGTGATCTAAAATTTTTTACTGTTTCCCTCATTCGCATTATCTGCTCTCCTAACATGAAACTTGATGTGATATTGACAGCTTGTTTATTGTTTCATTTTTTTAATAATTATTTGACTGTATGACATTATGAAAATCAATGGTGCTTTAAGTGTAAATGCTGTATAATATGATTTTTCACCAAGCTACAATACAAAAATGATTTTATTTATCAAATAATTAATTACCCGAAATAAAAAATGAATAAAAAAAAAACAATAGGTAATAATAAATTATTGTTCTTATTTTGTTTCATTTTTTATTTGTGTGACAGTGATTGGACTCGCAGAGTTTGCATGACTTTGTCCACAATCGACAAAATTTGCGACAATGACAATGACGACAATTCCATTTATTGACATAATGACTATCGCGGTGTGACAAAATTTTACTGGTACTTAGCTAGTGCTTTTGTAGTAATAAATAAATTCAAAAATTCTTGTGCAAAAGAAACAATCAACTATTGTTTGCTATATAAAAATACAAATATCACTGCGCAATGAATATTTATTCAAAATATTTATCATTATTTTATCATTTCCCTTTCCACTCACCTCTGCTACATTTATTTACGGATAAATAAATAAATAATTAAATATATATATACAATTGTAAATAATTATTTTACTTATTTATCTATTTATTTTCTTTATTTCTATGATACAAATACCTCTTTAACAGAAAATAGAATTGAAACTGAAGGTAAAAAATGATAAATATGAGTAGGTGTTCGTATACATAAATAAAGTTCGAGCCAGAGCTTGCATTTCCTCAGGAAATATATAACTGGTCCTTCGGTCATGCGGCACTCGGTATGTCCCTCTTGCTCATATACTTACATATATATATATATATATATATATATATATATATAAATATACATATGTATGAGCCCTGTATATACTGTGGATCGTCGGGATAAAGCGTGCTTGGACGTTCTCATGATATACCACACCATTCATCATGACTCTCAGGCGCGCAACCTTATCGCTCTTGGATTGTGGTATACTGAGAAAAGCATCGCTCCCAAGACATTCGCTCAATGTTATATCCCAACCAACTTAAATAGCTTCATTTTTCTCTGATGCACATATACATATATACCACTTCATCCACGTATTTGACATTTTATTTTTGCTTTTTCATTTATTCACATTCAATTTACCAATTGATATCTATAAGCGTGTGTTCATTATGTTACTGCGGAATTTGAAAAACCAAAAAAATATCGGCGAAGATGTATGTGTGTAAAGGTAACTGTTGATATATAGGTATATACGTACAAAATTGTATTTTACGTGTACATGTTTGTGTATTGACTATAGATGATCGTGGGTCAAACGGTCAGAACAATTTTCCCAATAGGATTGAGTTTATACACGTGGTGGAAACGATGGAGGAAGCAATAGTTCGATCACTCTCTTCATGAC
Source organism: Galerucella tenella (assembly GCA_910591685.1). NCBI lineage: Eukaryota > Metazoa > Arthropoda > Insecta > Coleoptera > Chrysomelidae > Galerucella > Galerucella tenella. Next base: position 87,787 of record CAJUYH010000112.1, on the reverse strand, counting down.
GGGATGGGGAAAACGAGGCCACCACTTAGTTTACTGCGTACACCATATGATTTTATCGCAAAAATTTATATAGAAAATATGTAGGATGTATATGCACAAATGGATATTGCGAGTAGATATAAAAAAAATATTATCTGTTGGAAATAAAAAGTGAAGTGGAGTGTATAGATTTTCTACATTTCATATATGACATTTTATTTTTAATATGTATATATATATATAATTATATATTTTTTGATTGACAATATTACCAATTGATATTGTTTATTTCTATAGCTGGATCTAACATTGAAATAATAACTCAACTTTAAATACTTGGAATTATTTATTATTTGTATTTCTATCTTTTTTTTTATACATTAATAACCGTAGATCATATAAGTGTATTGATATTTATGCATGTATACAATTAGTCGTGCATCATATGTAGATTGAAAAAATATATATATTTATGTATATAATAACCGCAGTATGTTCGAAATGAATACATATTTCATTTTTTCGTGCATTAAATATTAATTAATTATCGAACAATTTAATAGAAGCAAAAATGAAGTAATTATGCCTCATCCGTTCATAGATCTAATTGTGTAAATATATTTTATATTGATCAATAGACTGTATACATTCAGTGAAACGATACAACAAATACTGTTTTTATATAATTGAATATTATATATTTGAAAAATTTTTAATATTTAAATTAGTATTACGTGATGTACAGTGTGCGTGTGGGTGGTGTGTGTAAATTTGTGCATACAGAAATCACGAAAGTTTGTGGCCGAAACACCCATGTGACACGTGCTTACATACTCTGGCCCAAAATTAATTCTACACATTCGTAGCGACATAGCAATGTCGCTTCCATCCCATCATACAAAACATTTAACATCATCGCTATGCTTATATATATATATATATATATGTATGAATATAGGGATGTAATTTTCACACGTAATTCGTTGATTTACAAAATCTCGTGTTCTAATCGTCAAAATCATCATTCACATTGCACTCACATATATACAATAATTCCATATGAATATCCACACTAATGGCCGTCTGAACGTCATGAATCGTCACGCTATTTTATATATTTATAGTTAAATCAACACGTGAATAAAATTTATTTCTGTCATCAATAGATATTAAAACGTGAATGTTGATGCATTTTGTTTATATTATCAAGAGACTGACGTAAAAAAAAAATATATATATATATATATATATCAACAATAAAAGTCCTTTAAACTAATTGACAATCAAATGTCTGATAATACAATTTTTGAATTAAGACCAAGTCCCATAACTTTATATACATATATATATCATTGTATTCGCTTTTGTGTATACATATTCCATTGCAGTCATTGCATTGCCCACAAAGCAATCGTTGAGTTAATCGATCAGTCCCTAGCGACACTGTGAATATGTAAATTCATTGTCAACATACAATAAATTTGAATATTGCTTTTGCAATTTGCCAACTGATTTGGCAATAGGGTAATGCGATTTTCTAACTGGTTGATTTTACGTCGATGACTCATCAACGCGTGTATCTATATATATATATATATATAGAGCACAATTGAAGAATATTATTGTAGTGATATTAGTGCAGAGTATGATTTTCTTTGTACAATCTATAAATTTTTATTTTTTTCCCTTAGTGAAATAAAAATAAAAAATTTTTCCTGTACTACCTATATATATATAAACGAGGAAGAGAAGTATATATACACAGTTGGCAGCTACTTCCTGGTTCACTCGAATCTAACGCAATTTGGTCGCGACAATCTCGATTGTGCAGACGACACAAGAAGGAGAGAGAGAGAGAGAGAGAGAGAGAGAGAGAGAGAGAAAAAGAATAATGAAAGAAGAAAAAATAGAAGAATTAAAAAAAAAGAAAAAAATCGTCTGGCCTTTTGCGCCCACAGTTGGCTCGACGAATACAGAAGTGTCTGCGGTCGACCTATTCTCTTTCCCCTTTTAGTTACAATCTTTGCAGCGCCGCCTCTGGTTTCCGTCCGCCGGGGACGAGAACCATTATTTGAATTATACTTTTTATTTTTTCATATTTCTTACTTCTTCATCCTCCCTTTTTATTATCTATATATATATATATATATATATGTATATATTCTCCCGTTTTGTTCATTTTAACCACGTCAAGTATTTACACGATGAAAATCTTCTTTAAAAACAAGTCAGTACTCCTGTCTTCTATCTATTTATATCAAAATTTCCAAATCAAGCCGATTTTTATTGCATTGCCATGAAAAGAAATGAAGAGAATACAGTTAAACATATTTTTTTTTTCTTCATTGCATTGCATTGTAAAATTTTAATGGCCTTTTATCTATTTCACAGAATGGATTAAATAAAAATAAGCACTTTCATCTTTAAATACAATCGTTTTTTTTTTTTTTTTTTTTTTCATTGTAACTTGTCTTTTGAAATAGAATAAAATAAAATAAATATATTCACACGCTGAGATGTTTTAATTTTGTATTCTTTTTGCAAATTGCTCCCATGTTACCTTTAAATTGTAGAATGAAATTTTATGTTTTATACATATTATATATCGCTCTCATAGGAATCCATATCTCTTTTGTTCAACCATATTGCACGTTATAATACTCATTCATGTAAAACTTTGTTTATCAGTGCTAGTCTTTCAACATGTAGTATACAGAAACAAAAGTTTCTCTTAAATTACATCACCTGCGCTCGCAGTAGCTTCAAGCTCAAAGCTACTCGCCTGTAATACATTGTTTTCCCCTAGAGACACACACAATGCTTCAAGTAACAACACACGCATATATATATATATATATATACTTGTAAAATGTAAAATATTTGCAAATTGTACACTTGATAATATTTAATTTAGTTTTTTTTTTTACATTTCATGTCTTAATTTTATTACCCAATTTTTTTTCCATTTCTATTGTTGTAAAACTTTTTACTGAAATACATATACGTTTATATTTATAATTTTATACATGTATATGTGTGATATTATTCACTAACAGCCTCTCATTATTCAGCAGAGGCCAATTGTATTTCAATCAACTTTTCCTTATTTCTCCGTCAAAATATCAAAAATTATTTTATTCAATGCTATTTCGTTAACTTTACAGTAATTCTTCAATGAATTAAGGTGATGATATTGGTAATTAAAAATTTAATTAATTATTGTCATGTATAGTTAATTTATTTTTAACTATTGAATGGCTCAGTCGACATATGAAGCTCAGAAGCCAATCAGTGTAAATCCATTACTTTCAAAATTACGTTTATTATATTTTATTAAATTTATCATTTTTGTTTTGATTTTGTATTATAAATAGATATTTAATTATGCTTTCGTTGAATAAAAATTCAATTTTTTCTTTATGACTAATTTGATAAGAACTCAATTTATTTAATTTCTTATTGAAGTGACTTACACTGATTGGCTTCTGATCCCTCCATATAATACTTCATATATAAATAATTTTTTGAAATGAAGACAAAAGCAGAGGCAGTGAGAGCATTAGATTAACCAGTGTGTATGTGTCTATGTAGAACTTTCAAACTCAATTTCTGACTCATGTACGTACTCTTTATCCAAAAAGCAATATCTGCAAAGAGACAATGTCAATGTGAGATATCCCAAAGAGAATTAAACATCAAACTCTATATGGCCATACATGATTCACACAGTTAATACGCTTATATAGAAGTTCACATTTAATGTCAAATGTATGAAGCAACATAACCTCAATATGATAATTCTAACCAAAAATATTTTTTGCAATAATTTAACGCAGGACTGTCATACAAAACTTTTCACTGATTTACATATTGACAAAGTGACTAATAAATGAATGAATTAAAAAAGTTTACAATCGTCTATTTAACTTATAAAAAATACTTACTTATTATTTACACCTATTCATATGAGATTAATTTGAATATAATTTATTTATAAAATTGTGCAATGCAATTATATTCTGACACGGTTATTAAAAGTTAGCGTCATATATGTCCTTCACATTGGCCAATTTAATATTACCCAAAAGCTATACTATTATCATCTTGTAACCCTGTTGAATTCCAGAATTTTCACATATTACTATATATGTATATAGTGCGAACAGTAGCGAGAGTGGAGAATTCGAAACGCGCATAATTTATATATTCTATTTCACGTAGAATATCTCAGCGTACATTTCCACATACATGCACACACACACACACACATATATATATATATATATATATATATATATATATATATATATGTATATATATAATATAAAATGTCACATGACACTTATGAGCATAGTAAATTGTTCGCTGAGCAATAAATGTCATAACACGTTTCTCGCAACACCTTTCCAAAACACTCCGAATAAAATTTTTTTATTCAAATCTCTAATGTACAACACAATGATTATTTTTTATATTGTAAATATTCTGATGCTATCGAGTAGAATAACTATACGCGCACACAAATGACACGAAAAAAAAAAAAAAAAAAGAAAAAATCGAAAAGAAAAAAAAAGTTAAAGTGAAAATAGTTACATAGTAAAATCAAGAGTACAAAGTTAAATGCATATGCACTGTACACATCATATATATTTTGATTGTATCGATGTGAAGAGTCATTGAAGCATACGAGCACTTTGATCAATCGCGAGCCTCGATATTTTTATGCCATGACACAATGCAATTAATTTACAAATTTTCTGTCAAACGAATTGTGCCTGTCATACATCACGAACATCACTATACTGTACACCGACGCATTGTATTGCAGATGAATATACAATTGAATAACATCGTATCACCGAATAATTTGTTACACTATTCTTTAATCAACAATTTATTAAAATTAGTCTCATAATTTCACTTATATATACAACATAATGTACTGATATATATATATATATATATATCTATTGTGAATAAGCAATTGAATTATATTTACTTCATTATTGAAGGGATAAGCGCACACACATTACATTATCCATTCACGATCAATTACACTTGAAACGAAACGTGAAACACATTTGAAAATTACTTGATATCAAAGTGGCCTTTCATAATGTAAACCATTCGCAAATAATGCCATTACGAAGATTCATATAACATGATGAAGAGTATAATAAATACAAGCGTGTACCTATATTTGTACAAGTGTACATCAAAACTAAATATCAAATAAAAATAAAAAATTATACATTTACAATTACGATAATGAGAATAATGCAACGTATAAATTTAATTTTATTTTCATATAATAATTTTTATTTTATTCTCATTGAATGAAATAATATTATGTCATGTTTGCTGCGATTTACAAGTTGACATTTTAAAATTGTATCACACATCCACCAACATGATATATATGCACATATATATATATATTGTAATACACCTAGACGAATAATTTTATGCCTGAGAGGCCCGTGCATCCGGGCGAAGATAAACAGTATAAAAAAAAAATGAATAATCGTTCGCCCCCGTACGTGAATGTATAAATTTTGTGTGTCAGCAATAAACTTTAGGCGGTGGCTTCTCATCGCTAAACCAGCTTGACATATCTCTTTCCGTCGGCATGAGTTGATGGGATAAACTTTTTCATTTTTTATCATTATTATTATCATTATTGTTATTATTACCACTCGCCATACAATATATATATGCAATAACACATGTACCATCCACAATTTATACAATCCATAAACAAATGCCTTTTTAAATTGATCTATTCACAAACTTATCTCTATGCAATACAATAAAATTCAGTGAGGTATAGTAAGGTATAATAGTGATATAAGTAAATTGGTGATAGTTTCTTACCAATTTATCGATAAGTTGATATCGATCAGTTCTGTGTAATATACCCTTTATTCTGGATGGTCTCCGGTGCCCCTCCAATCATTAGTTTATGTCTAGAAAAACTTTCCATTCTTGCCGGTAAATAAAATCGTTAAATTTGACAATGTTTGTAGTATAAATTGATTTTATTTGTAGCAGACGAAATATTAGATATTAAAAGTTTGTTTCTGTGTCATCCTGTAGATAATATGCTACGTTTTAATGTGGTACAACAATATTAAGCTCAAAATATTATTAGCTTTTATTACGGCTCAATTTATTTCTCCATTTTCTTAACAATTGTGCATGCGAAACTGTACAGACAGAGACTTTTAAATAAAATTGTTATAATGCTTATTAGTGAATTATATTTAGTATATTTTTGAAGAATATTTTATCCACCAATTATTCGTCATTATACGCAACACTTTGTAATGAGCATACTTTAGATGACTTAGGATAATAATATCATGATACCTCTCCACTATCACCAAATAACCTAACGATAATGGTATTTTTTTCAAATATATTTTTTCTGTCAAAATTTACATAATTTTAGCGTTTTTTCTAAATGAGTTATTATTTAAAATACTCACCATTTGGATAGATAGGTCAAAAAGATGGTATATCCTCAAAAATACAAATCGATCATATTTAATTAAAAAGATCATGAGCTTACATTACTTTACCCTATATCAAAACTTGACGATTTAGTCAATCGAAATAAATCACAATGTGCTGTAATAGAAACATTGCATATACGAAACATTGCATGGTATATATATTGTATACATATAATTATGTATATATCGTTTGAGGTATTTGTCAAAAGCTGTTTGGGGCACGTATTCCTTCATACTGTTCAGTGACTACTAAAGACGCTTTCGGCAGAGTCGCTTTTGGTATAGTATAGGATAAGGGACGACTCAGCTGCGATTAACTTTGGTGCATTGCTGCGACGTCGTACACGCTTCTCGACAAAGGAGTTTGCACAACGCTCCTGTACTATCTACCTACCCTTATATAAATATAGATTTATACATAGATATATAGTTGGTATTATTCGTGTACAGCATATAATAGCCGACCACTGCGAGCTCGCATCTGTGAAATTACGATCTCAAGTAAATGATGTCTCCGGGATGAATTCCTTTGTTCCTTTGTCATTGAATATATACTAATCGTGTGTGTACACGTTTGGCCGGGCGCTTTTCAATCTTGGTGAAAGCTCATGAGGAAACTGCTGGAAAATCCATGAAATCCTTTGCGATTTGAAAATAAAAAAAAATTTTTTTGATTCATTGTAAATAAATATTAACAAATATATGTATATATTTATATATATTTTTTTTTCTCCAATTGTATTCTGTTATATTGAATGTTATTATTGAAAACGTATGTGAGTTCAAAGTTTTATTATTATTTCGTTTAACGGACGTATTTATTGTGTATATAATTGGTATAATTATAGACGGTATTGATGGAAAGTCTCCTATTCGATAATGGATAGAGCACAATGGTGTAAAAAGTCACCGACTGATTCTTCAATTACGCGAAGTAGAAGGGATAATTTACTCAATCGTTAGAACAGGCAATTAATTAAGACCTGAAGTCCATCGGTTAATGTGCGCGCGTACTCAAGTGATGCTCCTAATTTTATTTTTTTGTCTCCTTTTTGGCGCTTCCTTACCCCATCCCATTATTCCAACCTGTTCCATTGGCTACGACCATTCTTGGAGGTTAAAGTTAAAGTTTCATTCTCACTCTTTTATGCACGTTTTTTTCTTTATATATATATATATTCGTGTGGGTATGTGTGCGTGTACATATACCTTTTAAAAAATCTCTGGCTTCTCGTTCGTGGGATAAAGTGATTCCTCGTACTATAACCAAGCAAATTGGACTTTAATAATTGAAATGTCGATGAAAAATTTTTATCCTGACACTCAAAAAGATATAAAAATAAAATTGGATTTTATATATATATATATATATACTGTGGGACTGGTAATTTATGTATGACATTAATATTCAACAAATAATAGTCTATTTGGAAATAAAAAAAAAAGTTCTAAACTTTGCAGGAAATAAAAAAAAAATAATATTGCTATTACGAATTTCATTTCATCAATTTGACAATAATTTCTTCTTCTTCTTCTTCTATTTTATTTTTTTTTTTTGGTTTATTTTATTTATTTACTTACTTATTTGATTATTTATTTATTTTTTCTTTTTTCCCTTGTCGGGAAAACGGAAACTTGCACGAAATTGTGTTTTCTTTTTTTTTTTTTGCTTCGTATTTCTTTTTCATTTCCATTTACCACCATCAGTTGCACCGAAGGAAATTGTACATTTGGCACAAGATCACGTTCGAGGAATAAGTTTTGTCGCGAGTTACAACTGGTGTGCTATTAAGCGCTTAAGTATTTAGTTTGCAATGAAAGTGACGACGAGAAAAGTGGATCGGTGGAGTATATATCGATATCAGGACAACGAAACATTACTGATAGAGCAACTGAGATGGCTAAGAGCATTATGGTGAATATTAAACGAATAAATAAAAATAATTTTCGAGTCAATGGCTTGTAATGTATTTGATGATGTAACAACATTCATTATTTCAAACCCAATCCTATTAAGAATTCATTGCAGTCTATATCAACTGGAAGTGGATGTATGTGAAAGAAAAAATTTAATTATATTGATAGCACTCATTAAACATCGTTTTATAATTGGCTGCTTGACATTCATATCAATTAACGACAAAAAAAAAGGGTGAAAGAAATTAGATATGCAATTACCAACAACATTGAGTGATGAGAAAATTCTCTAACAACGACTGAGAAAATAATAAAATAAATGACGATGGACATTGTCGGAAATCCTTAAATCCAAGTAAAGTATCTTCGGACTTACCGTTCCATTGGCATAGACTGAATAATTCATTGTGGTTTTTTTTTTCCCGTTTCTACCGTCTATAGCCGCTTTCAGCAGTCACTGTCGTCGTCTCTGTCGCGTTGCCACCGCACTTCAATCCAAACTATAGAAGTTAAAAAAAAATCCAAGGGCAAAAAAAAAAATAAACAAATAAAAACGAAGATAAAAGCGAGATGAATTTTCACAAGAACACACGTTTTTGGTATTCTCATCTTTCTTGTCGAACGGAAGCTTCACCAGGTGATGACACATGGGACTTATATTATTCGCTCCGGCGAATTCTATGAAATATTGATTTGACACAATGATAATAAATATGAAATTTTGGATAACGGCGAAGGGAATTGACAGATATGATGAGATTGGATAATACGATTGGGAGAGCAGATGGCTATTGGTCATCCCTGTCAATCTATGATGGAATTATAAATGAATAATAGTCAATAAAGTATACAATTTAATATACTTATTTATTTCATATTAATAATATCAGAATAGTGCTTAAGCTGAATGTGTATTGTTACATGTATTGATATTTATTTTAGTATTCAAATGTCATGTAGATAAAAGAAAAGATGAAAAATATATAATTTAAGAGAATATCCAATGGTATGCCTTCGCCCCTAAATTCCAAATTCCTTTGAATAATGAAACGATCCAATCCCACCAGTTGCTAGAATCCTCATCATCATCATCATGATGATGATGAGACTTGGCCACAGTCCAGTGTACCAACATGGCAACGATTACCAGAAGAAATATAATTTTTTTCATCTAAAATAAAATTATTTCATTTATTTATTTATTCATTTTTTTTTTCCTTTCGAATTGAATTGGCACATCAATGGCAAATGATGAAAAACTATTTTATATCTTTAATTTGAGAATAAAAAAAAAAATTGATGATATTCAACTTACCATGATGGACATTCGAGATATAATATTGCAGTATACACCAGAGCAAGGCAAAATACGTGTAATCGCCACACAATAACAATTTATTCTGTACTGTACTCACCGAGCTCAGTTCCCTTTTATATCCTGCCACAGCCTTCCCGATTTCTCGACAAAAATGCATAATTTCTATTTACAAATTAGTATCCATACACAATCACTGAATTGATCAATTTAACGATATGATAACGATGAGACGACATGCATTTGTCAGTATAATAGCACATAACATCACACAATATTGATTACTCTGTAATATGCCATTCTTTCGTTACAGATAATAATATCGATAACTAACATATAGAGTCTACGGCGATAATAATCAACTATGTTGAAAAATAATTTTCATTTTTTATCTAAACGGAATGTTGATCACCATATACTGATAAACATACATATCGTATCGCAAACATTCAAAATATTTTAATATACTCTAAATATTTCATTGTGAAATAATTTTCGTTTTTGTATTTAACTGCATTATTAGTGGTCAATATCACCAATTCAAATATATAATTTGCAAATGCAGACAAATTTAATACGAATGACAATGTCATTCTATATCTGTCAGTATAATGTTCAGCACCGTAATACTACAAACGTTTGAATTACAGCACAAGATAAATGACATTGTTTCCACAGCATCGAGGATCTGTGCAGGACTGTGAATCGTCGCACAGTTTGCAATTCATCTTCAATGACTGAACGACTATCAATGGTAATGACTATATGTACATATACACGTTACGATGATGATGCACTCAGGTACGTAAATGATGGCATTTCGTGCAAATGTAATTAAACCATCCACAACAAACTATACATATATACATATATACGTAATTTTCTACTAATTAATTTTATTTTATTGTACAATATATCTATATATATGTATATATATTTGATATTGTGTTTGTCGATCACATTTACTTTGCTATAATTTGAATATAATGTTGATACACTTGTGTATATATTTATGCATGTATATATGGGTCGCAGTGAAATAGCGAAAATTCGTAATTTGATCAAGTACATAATGATTTGACGAGATTTACGGAAGAATATGTCTAATTTTTAGTTGTAATGTGGTAAAATCAGTAGGAGTTTCGTTAAATTACGTATTTTCGCTATTTTACTTCGATATATATACATTATATATCATAACTTATAGTCCAGAGCATACCCAGTCATAGCTAAAACGATTCTGAAACGAAAAGTCCTTTTCGGTTTTTCAATACATGCCATTGTTTTTGAGTTATTAATTGATAAAAAATAGTCTATCAGTTTGCATGATTTTGGCGGCCAAGAAAGAAGTGGGGATGAGAGTTGGGCCCGATATTTACAACAGAAAGGTATACGGAACTCTCAACTACATCCCCACTTCTTTCTTGGTCACTCAAATCATGCACACTGATAGGCTATCTTTATTAATTAATAACTCAAAAACAATGGGATGTATTGAAAAACCGAAAAGGACTTTTCGTTTCAGAATCGTTTCAGCTATGATTGGGTATGCTCTGGACTATAAGTTATGTTATACAGTGTATATATTTGAAAATTTATTCGGTAACGATACCCAAAAAGAGAGAATATCCTTCATTATATTCACATTAGAAATATGAAACCACTGATATTCATTGTGGATACTGAGTTATTTCATTATCAATATTGGAAAACATATTTGGATATGGTGTATTACTGAGAAATTAATATTTTTTTGCTTTTATGATGAAACAATTCGAATTTGTGTATAGTTTCGTGTGAACAAGAGCCAAATGTTCATTCAACGAATGATAAATGGGAAAAGAGACAGTATGTATTCATGAGATATCGACTGTTTATTTTGTAAAATTTTTATTTTACATTAGAATAATACTTTAAGTTTCCTACGTCACTTACATTGTTCCCAAGTCACCTGTAATAATTTTGGTTTCTAATGTTTTCATGAGACCGTGAACTCAATACCTTTTATTGAGTGAAATCATCAAATACTTCGTAATTTCGAGTTGTTCAGGTCTTCTGCCAAACCGACGATATGATTATATTGATGAACATAATTCAACATTCACGACTGATGGTAATATCGGTAATACTAATAAATAATGGATTGCGAGATGGTGCGAAATTTTATTTGAAAAATGGTATAGTCATTTTAGCTAAAAAAAAACATTGTAAATTCATGTTCGGCTTTTTTCCTCTGTGCCATATATGTATATAATTAGTATTACAACGTTAAATCGTTACTTTGGTAAGATGGCAAAAAATTTGTCTGTGATCTACTGTCGGTAAGGCATTAACAGTGTAACATAGCATTTTATTGGTGAAACCTACAGTAATTCTTAATTCGCCACGTTTTCATAACCGACAGTAGCATAGCTGCTTGTAATGAATAATGGCACCTTTTACCGGAAGAACTTGTATATGGCCAGAGAAATTACTTTCTGAAAAAAAAAAAAAATAATAATAACGACCTACAGCGGTTGTATTTACAACTAATTTTATGGACAACTTCGATTGCATACCCATTAATGTAATGTAAAATTGTGGTTTGTTATCATTGTTTCAATATTTCACCTCTGTTTCTATCATAAGTCCAAAAATATAATTGAATTTGTATAATAAAGTTTTGACATAAGGACATGTCCCAGCAGTATTGATTGGACTAAATAAAGAAATACGCACAGACACACATACACAAACAGCAATTATTATCAGAAATTCAATAAACAAATAATGGCATCGAGTGAAAAATTAGAAATGGATCCCAATAATGCTAAATATTTATTGGAACATGGTGGCACATTAATTATCACTGATGTACCACCAGGTACTGATTTTGGAATTGATTTTAAATCATGGACAACAGGTGAAAACTTTAAAGGCATCAAAATGCTCCCACCAGGATTTCATTTTATCCATTACAGGTATTTTATGTTTCCATTCATATAAAATAATAATAGACAACATTTAAACAACAATTGATGGTTTGTTTATTAGTGCGGTGGGTCAATTTGATGAGATGGCACCGCGAGTTGGATTCTTTCACACATTTCATGAACGTGAATTTCTTGTTAGAAAATGGGATGAAAAAGAGGAAGGCATAAGTACACAAGGTAAAATGAAAATAAAACAATAAATATATCTCATTAAATAATTAATTTACGGTAATTGTGTATTAATATATTTACAGATATAGATGAGGAAATTGTCCATAGATTTAGGGTTAATCAAAAAAATCTTGACAAATTTCTTGGCCCATATCCATATGACACATGGAATGAATGGCGAAAATTAACGAGCAAAATCGATAGAGAACTCATAGAACGTTGTCAGCCATTGTGTGGGTAAATAGATCAATGAATAAAAACATATTGTCGGGTTACAACAACACCATCCCAATTAAAGAATGGTCATTTTTCGGTGTTAATAATGAAGCAACTGAAATACATGGATATTTTCATGTGGAAGAGAGCCAAAAGTTCATTCATCGACTGATAAATGGCAAACGAAACAGTATGCGTTCATGGGATATTGACTATTTATTTTGTCGAATTTTTATTTTACACACATTAAAAACTTTAGGTTTCCTACGTCGCTTACATTGTCCAGAAATTACCTTAACTATTTTGGTTTTTATCATTTTCATGAAATCGAGATCTGAAAAATACCTTTTAGTAAATTAACTCTTTAGATATTTCACCTGGAAATTTCGTAATTTTGAGTTGTAACGGTCGTGTTGCAAACCGACGATATATGAATGAGTTTACCTCTTGTCAACGCGAAACAAAAATCTTAATATTTAAATTTGTCTCAATGATGTTGAATAAATTTTTTTTTTATTGGTCATTTAGGTATGTACGTGCGGCATTGGAATTAGAAAATTGTGACAATGATTCGCGACCAAGGGGTAATGAAGGAAATAAAAAACGTAAGAGAGGAAGTGGTCTTACAATTGAAGCGCAGGAAGAATTGATGTTACCGACTTTGAAGCCAAGACACGGTACGGAATTGAGATTGACCGAATTACCTGACAAAATGTATCCTGCTGACGCTACACCAACTGAGATAACACAACATTCATTGGACACGAGTTATGCATTGAATGCAGTAATAGAAAAATTGAAACAGTGAGAATTAATTTAATCAAACAATTACTATTAATTTAAAAAATAATGTGAAATGGTATGAATTATTATACATTAATTGATTTGAGGGGTTAGGGACAGTCAGAGGTATGAAAATAGAAGTACTTTGAATAATTTTTTTCTGTCAGTTATTTAATTTATTTTATAAAGCCGATAATTTTAAATTATTATAATATGTTTTGAGTTGATTCGACTCAAATTTGAGAAAGAAAATACAAATTATGTATGAAGTTATGGCGATATTTGTTGGACCCTGTTTCACAAGTGGTGTTTTGTGTTGACAATTATAACTTCTTACAGGTTAATCTATAATCATTCAAATAAAGAAAATATTATTATTCTAATAGTTAATCTAGTGCCTGATTGAAGTATTTTTTTGTTTTGCAAATAAACAAAATAACGGCATCTTATAATTTACTTCCGCATTTTCAAGGAAAAGTGCAATCGTTAATTGTTTATAAAAAAAATAATAGTTTTTAAAAAGAAAAAAAATTCTTCGATCACGCACCAAATAAACTATTAAAATAATTATTTTTTTTCATTTGAATATTATTAGAGTAACCTGTAATAAGTTACAGTGGCTACCGTAAATCACCACTTATGGAACAGGGTCCAACAAATATCGCCATAACTTCATATATAATTTATATTATTTTTTTTTCAAGGCTGTGTCAAATCATGTTAGAAGATCATATAAAATTTTAATATTATTGGTTTTATAAAATAAATTGTATTACTGACAAAAAGAAATTATTTAAAATACTTGTTTTTTCATACCTCTGAGTGGCCCTAACCCCTCAATTCTGAATATTTGAAGTAATGGAATTACATACAATTTCTTTTTCTGTTATTCAGGCCAATGGAAATAATTGGTGAATTGCAACTGTCATTTATTTGCTTTCTTGTTGGCCAAAGTCTCGATGCATTTGATCATTGGAAAAAATTAATTGCATTGATATGTGGTGCTGATAAAATAATAGCAGAGCGACGTGGTGTGTATGTTGAATTTTTACGTATTATTGAAATTCAATTGTCACATGTACCTGAAGATATGCTTTGTGATATTGTTGCAAGCAACAATTTTGTTTACTATCATTTGCGTAAATTATTTGCGAATATTGAAATGAGTACGGAAATTGATGGTAGATTAAAATCGGAAGCAATGCGATTGCGTGAACGTATTACATCGACGTTAATGTGGGATTTTACACATTTGGAAGATGATGAGGATGACGAGGCACCAGTAGTTGTATCTTTGTAATATAAATAAACAATCCATGTAAATATTTATATTATGTCTTGTTTGATGCGTACACTTGCATGTACGTTTATATCATCGAAACTTTATAAAACTAAATTTTTTTACCATTTGATTATTACAAATTGAACAAAGTTACGTTATATTAAATGCAGCAAAATATATCAAAAGAATGTTTCCGCCCGGGATCGAACCGGGGGCCTTCTGCGTGTTAGGCAGATGTGATAACCACTACACCACGGAAACATGTTATTTTAAGGGATTGAGTATTAGAACAGATTAGAAATGAAGAAACAAAAATAATATGAATATAATAGTTGTATTTTTGTTGTACTCAAAAAAGGAAAAAAATAATTAGTTCAATTTCATGTTAATATTTTATTTTGATTGAAATCATGGAATTTCAAACGGCAATATAAATCAACAATAAAATATAATAGTTGTACAGTTGTATTGGAATAATAAGAGAAAACAAAAGTGTTAAATAATTGAAAAATAATGATTTGTAAATTAAATAAATTATTCGACTTTTGGTGTAGCTGCTATTTCCAATGCTTTATTTTCCGACGACAAAAGTGTAACTTTCTCTTGATATTTGCCGCGTAGATCTTGAAATAAACGAAGTTGCGTTTCGTATTCCGTTTTCAAATCGGCATTGAGTCGCACCGCTGCATTCATTTTATTAATCATTGAATCGTGTCGCGATCGTTCTGCGGATATTTTTGTCTCCATACTGTCAACATTCTCCTAAAAATAAATACAAACATAACCGCAGCAACATGAAATGTATTTTACTTATAGAAAAGTTGAACCAAAAAAAAAAAAAAAAATTGAATTTGTGAAAAAAAAAAACTAACTTGCAGATGTTTCACTTCAGTATTGCGAATGTCTAAAAGATTTTTAGTTATTCCAACGACTTCTTTCAATGATGAAACCTGTTTTGCCAATGCATTTATCTGATTCTCTTGATTAGCAATGAGACGATTGCGATCCTGCAATTTTAATTCAGCTTGAATCAAAATTTTTTTCACATCATCCAGCTCACGCCGAAGACTCATTTCATTATTTATAGCTGTTTTTGGATTATTATTGTCGGAAGTTTGTAGTGACACCAATTGTCTCTCGGTTTCCGCCAATATTTTTGCATAATTGTCACGTTCATGAGTTCGCTTCTACTTCAACAAACAAATTTGAATATTTCTCAATTGTTTATGCAAATACTCCTATACGTATATTGAAAAATAATATATTTTCATTCACCTGAATTTCTTCTTTCAATTCATTTATCGTAGATATATCCTCAATAAATTCACTTGGTATTGTCATTTGTTCACCAATTCCAGGCTCACCTGCCGCCACATTAACATCCAATAATTTTTCAGATGAACAAACATTTAATTGTAAATTTTCCATTGTACAAGAATCACCCGCCGCTTTGGATTTTGCCTCCAATAAATTTCCCGACATGATTTTCGTCTCTCTTTAATTATAATGCTGCGGATAAAAATTTTTCTTGGTTTAAATATAATTCTTTCTGTTCTATTGACAGCTTGTCAAAACTATATAATTAAACAAATGCAATTCTCACGTATTAATATATACTATTAATTTTTACTACTGTATAATAATTTAATTGAAATAAAAATATAATAGAATTTGTATTGAATACTGTATAAATTCAATGTGCATTTACGAGATTCTCTGGTGACTGAGGTAGAATGAGGAAAGACTCAAAATAAGAGGATTTATTTTTAGAAATATGCGTAGACTATTTTAGAACATGGATAAATATGATTTGGTGAATCGTCGAGTAAAATAATTTTTCGAGCACATAATGAAAGTTCAACGTACACTATACCACTTGTAAACAAAGAGAATAGATATTACTGTAATAAAGAGTGTATAGTATAATGAAAAAACAATTATTCATTTGAATTTAATTAATTCAAAATTAGTTGGCCGCAATAATGAAATATTAATTCATATTAAGCGGGATATTTTCCATGCCATATTTGACAATGCATATCAAAATACACACTATTTTATTCTATACAAAAGAAAGTAATTAAAATAATATACATGTTCCCAAAACAATTTTTTCTTCTACATTCAAATATTTTATTATAAAAAAAATCGTATGATTGAAAAATGCAATAAAAGCTTTATCTCAATTTTCCACCAACGTAGTCGTTATCATGCAATATATATATATATATAATCAAATAAAGTCGGAATTCGGAATACAACTGAAATACACATGTTTCGTCAGTGAATCTCATAAACAATTGTCTACAAAGCAAACGGTAATAATAATCCTAAATAAATTTTCATTACATCCACTTCTACTTATAATCAAATACAATTAATAATAATGCATGTCAATTTTCCATGCACATTTTCTCAATCAATAACATCATCCTAACCTCAAAATATTTTAAATAGATTTTGTGCCCAATGTAGAAATACTTTATACAAAAATACATATATATATATATATAAATATATGTTGTAAAATTTTGAAGTGATGACTAATTAACCAATTGTATTATATAAATAGAAATAAATTAATTCCATTTACAGATCAATAATGGAAGAATATTCAAGAGAACCTTGCCCCTGGAGGATAGTGGATGATTCTGGTGGTGCGTTTGCAATGGGTGCCATTGTTGGTGGTATGTTTCAAGCTTTCAAAGGATTTCGTAATGCACCAGCGGGAATGAACAAACGTCTATTGGGAAGTATGATGTCTGTAAAACAGAGATCACCAATAATTGCAGGCAATTTTGCTGTTTGGGGCGGTTTATTTTCATCAATTGATTGCACATTAGTACACATAAGGAAAAAAGAGGACCCATGGAATTCAATAATGAGTGGAGCTGCCACTGGCGGTATATTAGCTGCAAGAAATGGTGTACCAGCAATGGCATTTAGTGCTCTCGTTGGCGGAATATTATTAGCATTAATTGAAGGTGTTGGGATATTCATTACACGCATATCCGCGGACCAATTTAAACCAGTTGCGTTAGATCTCAATGATCCATCGCAATTGGGACCACCAAAACAAGGTCAACCATCTTAAATTCAATATTTATTAACTAGGATTACATAAATACATACATTACTACATACAAATAAAATACAAAATTGAAGAAATAATGAATCATTTTTAAAATCTTTATGAATGTCTACTGATAATGACGCTCATTAATTATTTCACTAAATGCAAAGAACACAAAATTTCCTGAACATTTCATAGATTATAGTAAATGTATTCCTGACAATTTAAGGTTATTTCCAAAAGCAATTATAAACAAATTAATTAATTAAAATGGTGCACGTATTATTTATAGATCTTCTGTGTCCTCGTCCTCCTCCTCCTCCTCCTCCTCCTCTTCTTCCTCTTCATAATGTTTAATATGACGGATAACATCTAGATCCAATTGTTTTTGTTCAGTATCGTTATAGGGTTCATGTGTTCTGTCGATGTCTGTCGAATTTGCATTCTTTGATACCGGCTTATTTGCCACACTCTCCAAATGCAGTTTTTCAATCTGAAATCGAAAATAATTTCATTTTCGATATGTAATCATAAATCAATTAAACAATTTATCAAATATTTTATACTTCAAGAGCATTAATTGTCTTTTGAATCATTTTTTGGGCTTCTTTAAGAGATTGTTCTTCATTCGCGAGTTCTTGCCGATACTCCATCAATTTATTTAGCCGCTCCATAATCAAAGCTTTATTACATTAGCAAAGTAAATGTGTGCATTATTGATTTACTATCATGTAATAGTTATATAAAATACAATATACTTTATTTGTTGTCTCAAGAGACAACTTTTGTCGCATACATTTGATATAATTATTAACCTACACTCATCGCACCTTTAAAGATTTACTTTGCCTTTAAAAAATGTGTGCTGCCATTCGTGTTTATTATTATGTATTTAGTTATTGAAATAATCTGTAGATGGCGACATTGATTATTTCTCATATAAAGACAACTGCGCTTTTATTACTATCAAATTTATTTATGGCACGTAAATTATTGTGGATATTGCTCTGTAGGTATAGTAGAAATATGAAATTTCAAACGTGGCGATAAATGTATATTGAAATTTATTATAATTATACAGTATTCATTTCAAGGATTGAAACAGATAAAAAATAATAATTGACTTCTTCAATGATGTTAATTTTTTTCCTTATGGAATTAATACAGCAATATTTTTTTTACATACAATAAGTCGAAATGTTACCACGAGAATTTCTACTCTTTTTCACTTTATTTATATGAAAAATGTTTGAATATACGGAATAAATTCATGACTATCTGAACAATATAGGAATGCTCCAATGATACATTGAATAACGTGAAAATATTGTGAAATTAAAATGGAAAAATTGAAAAGTAGTACCACACACTACAGGTATTTTGTTTATACTTTATTAATGTATTTATTATTCACAGTTTATCTACTTAAATATACTGTAAATAGTCGATCTACAAATATGAATGTATTTGAAACAGGAAATTGCCATCATAAAATTGTTTTTCACCTCATAATTCATAATTAATTGAATTTTTAAACACTTCATTTCGCATTACATACATTATTTCTAATACAATAAATTCGAATGTTGATCATATATTTAATTAACTTCCTACATATATATAGAATCTAAAATAATGTCAAAAGTAATAATATAACCATACAATATTTACAATAGACACATTTTTATGCAGAAGTAATCATGAATTTTCATAATAATGTATTTGGTAACTTTTGGTTTAGATTCATGTTGAAAAAAAAAAAAAAAAGAAAGAAAAAAGAAAATAAAATATATATTCACGAATCTCAACTCTACATAATAATATTTACAATGAAGGTGAAAAATAAAAATAAAAATTGAAACAATCGACTCGGGAACGTAAAGCACACATAAAATACACACACGAGAGAGGTCATGGAACGAGAGACACGCTAGGCCGGCGTTGGTTCTTAAATTATGGTTGCGTGATGACGGCGCACACCCGAGGCCTGAAGTGAAAAAAAAAAATAAAAAAAATAAAAAATAAAAAATATAAGTACAGCGGGGTGGCCACACGTTCGTACATAACAAAAATAAAAGCGGTCACGTTTTTATTTTTTTCTTCTCTCTTCCTTTTTTTGTTTTTTCATATTTTCATTTGTATTATTATTTTTGAATCTGTCTCGTTTAAATGCGCGATATATTCGCACATTTCTACAATTTCGTCTCCATATCATTTCCACGCTCGTTCTATTTTTTTTTTTGATTTCATCGTCATCGTCATCAGCCTTAATCTGGTATCTATACATATAATCACTTGACACATAAAGTTAAATTGTTGCCCGAATCAAAATGACACACTATTAAATTTTATTCCACCTCTTTTCATCATTTTTATTTTTCTGTTTTAATGACCAGTTGAGTATTAATGTGTAGAATACATTTCGAATTGTTGTTTAATAAACTTGTATAATATAATATTATACATACAAGTAAAACAAACGATTCCAGTCTTTATAATAATTCGCAATTAATTTTATACGAATATGCAATAATAAATAATAAATTTATGAATTAATATTCGACTAAATATAATTGTGTTGCTGTCATTCTTTGGACGACAATAGTGGCGATTCTCTACTATTTTCACTGGAATAATTCGGTAATATTAGCGATGAACCTGTGACTTCCTGCAGTCCTGAAGATCCAGTTGGTGAATTGCTACTACTTCGTGCACTGCTTATTTGCGATGACGATGACGTTGTAACACCACCACCACCACCGCCCACACCTTCATTTGGTATAAGACCCTCTTTCATTCGTTTTTTTTGTTTCATTCGACGATTTTGAAACCATATTTTCACTTGTGTCTCATTCAACTGTAATGCTGATGCAATTTCAATGCGCCGTGCCCTTGTCAAATACTTATTGAAATGAAATTCCTTTTCCAATTCAGTCAATTGTTTATTCGTAAAATTGGTACGCCCTGTATTATTAAATCCCGCTGACATACTGGATAACGATGTACTTAAACAACTGGACGGTGCTGACGACGGCGATGGATAACTCGAGGTAACTGCATTACTTATTGTAATATTACCATAATCACTGCCATTTTGATTATTTTTCGGACCTGAAACAACATAAATGAAAAATGATATGTAACATTATGTTAAATAAAAATTAATCATATATATTTTGGAAAATGCACACAATAGCAATATTGAAAAAAAAAAAAGTGTTACACATCATGTGAAATTTATTGTTAAGTCTACCTCGCAATTTTGATTGGCTGTTATAATTTTCCGCCAATTTCGCATTTCTAATAATTTGAGGGTCAGTAAAATATGTCCCTGTAGCAGAAAAACATATTTTCACTTCAATCACTTCAATATAATTCATAAATACAAATGACTTGAGTTTTTTTTATCGAAACGTATGAAATCCATGTCACTTATATTATTTATTGCTACAGCTATAGAATAAAAAAAAAAAGAAGTTTGTCGTGTCATTGGAAATATTTTATTTTTCTACGCAATATTTGTGAATGGAATGAACAAAAATAATGGAAAATGTAATATATACGGTCTAAACAACCCCTTTCATGTGTGAGAAGGGTTCGACCGTTGTCCACTACAGCTGGTCACCTTGTCGAACTTTTTCTCGCGGGGGTTGGATATATCAGTATGTTTGTATATATATATATAAACATAATATCGAAAGTGTATGTGTGTATGCTACTGATCATTCGTAATAAGGGGTTATTGTAACAGTACATGTTAGACTAATAATGAATCACATGTGACAGTGACATTAAATCATGTTCTTTTAGTAATAACTGTTAAATAAAATCAAAATTTAATCAATAGATATTTTTTTTTTATCCAGCCAATAAACCATATACAGAGAGGGAGAAAAATAATTTCTATTTGTTGACAATTCTACACATTATGGAAATAAAATTATATGGGATAGATTGAATGATTAATTCTCATTTTTCTCCACATTTATACAAATCCAAACTTTTTATTGCCAATAATCGACATTGAGTCGCGCAAAATAATGAACGGCAAAAAATTGAAATAAACGAGTGTATAAACAGAAAAAAAATTTTATATTTAAGATAAAAGTAGCTAAATTGATGTACGAGTCTGGCGAGAAAAGTTTCAAATTCATTACCACGTTACTCTCCTTTCTGACTCTCACACTCTTTCACTTACTCTTATTCTATACAAAAAAAAAAACAAAAAAAGTGCTTAATGGTTGTCTCTGGAATTCCAGTCTAAAATAAGTGAGCGATCTTCCTCTCGCTCTATGTGGAACAATTCATTGTTATTTAAATGGCTTTTTTTTATTTCACATCTCTCATCAACATTGTACAATATATATATACATATTTAGTTGATAAATGTATGATTGAAATTATTATTTGCCACACAGAGAAATATCTATATAGCAGAGTATATTTTTTAAACGACATGAATGAACAATGGTCGATAAAATTACAAAATTTATCCATTAAACTTCCGAGAAAGATTGGAAGGCTACGGCACAGGATGAGAAGGTTAAAAACGTATAAATATAGTCGATAAAATATACCTATATATATATATCAATATATATAGTATACTGTCTTGACAAATATTTGCGATAGATTTTGAGAAAACTCGAGCGTCATTGCGTAAAATTGAAACCATCGTCGGTAATTTAATATTGTTCAAACACACCTGAAACTATATATACATAATCTGCTCCCTATATAATTTTTTTATATCGCTTTCATTTTAAATTATCAATATATATTTATATACCTGTGTGATGTGTGTATATATATATATATATATATACATTTTCAACGATCCATAAAATTGATTTTGACATTAATATCACATATAAATGTCAAAATAAAAAGGAAATGCCTATAATAATATTTTATCCTCATATTCTCTTTTTATTGTATTCAATAAATTTTTATCCGACAACCCACATCAATTGAAAATAATTTTATTAAAATAGAGAATTGTTACTTGTATAAGTCATATCAATGAAAAATAATATGTCAATAGACAACACATATTTCTTATTATTCTCTTTATCTTCATAGTAATTTTTAATATTTACATAGAATTTTTTGACATTGATGTATCATTTTGCATCAACATTTCATCGATATTTTCCCGTCACAAATTCAACACATTCACTTTTCCTATAAAAAAATCCAATTCATGTTCAACGGACAATTTTGAAATTGAAATATTATTCCAAATGTGAAATTATTTAATAATAAATAAAAAAAATTTCCATTTATTTTTCCAGGTTTTTCTCCATTTGACATTTACAAACTCTCGACTATACATCCGCCATCATTTCCTCAGGTAATATTATATATATGGTGTCAATTTTCCATTTCACCCTTATAAATGTACTCTCTTACATCATCTGCCATATCTGTGTGCCACTAATACTACTACTGCTACTACTACTACCACCATTGCTACTGTACATATAACCGTGTGTACATACAGTAGCTTTTAGCCTTTGAATAATATTTGAATTGCATAATGTGCCACTTGGTGTGTATGGGGTTGGCATTTTCATTACTGCACAAAAGCAGATGATCTTTTGGTGAATGATGGGTATTAAACAGATTATATCGCATACCACAGTTACCATATATCCCATAACTTCAAACAAACCCTTCTATCAACACTGGATATATAAAAGCATCACACACAATACAATGAAATTAGCTTTGGATTTTCTTTTAATTCCATACGATTATTCCTCACCTTTAACTTATATTCAATACATTATAAAAAAAAAAATCTCGCATTAAAATTGAATCTATAATAGAGTTTATTTACAATAATAAATAGAAATTTTAATATTAATAGTCGATGGATAGTGAATAAATTTAATTTTGCAATTGGAAAATTATTAATACTAATCACCTCGCGCTAATCTAACAAAAAAGTTGTCCATTCTATCGATAAATGATATGACGGATATTTATATATATATATATATATATATAGTACTCACAAATTTGGGGTCCAACTAATAGCTTTTAATTAATAAAGACAAATTAATTGATGTATGATGAAAATTTTACATAAATAGCTATATTCAATTTAAGAGCAGCACACGCAGTATATTCAACTATTTTATTACTGTTAGTTTACAACTGATATAGCGAGTTACTAAATCGACACACGAAATATCCCATAAAAGTCTACATGAAATAGTTGCAACTAAATATTATTTCTCCTATTTATGTGTCATCAATTCGTTTCTTTATTGTTCTTTTTTAGATTAAAAAAAAAATTATTTTTAATAGTTCCACGTGCACATATATACACAGGCTTGCACACATAATATATTGATTCTTCATATTCAGTATGAACAATATTTTTGTCTCTGTTGTTCGTCACCTCACTATGCCTCGCATGAAAACAGCCACAAAGCTAATAATACTTGTGAAGTCCCGCGGAAATGAAAATCACCGTAGAACCGACACGTGGACGTGTGGCAATATGGGGCGGTGTATAACAGCGCAGTGTATGTGTACACGATATATAGATATATATTAAATAACTGAAAGAGAAAGAGTGAGAGAGAGAGAGAGAGAGAGAGAGGAGAACGCGCGGCGGGCGCTGGTCAGCAGGCAATATACAGCACCGGGTGGTGAGTTTGAAACACGCGAGCGATCCGCAGATCCCCTCGTTAGATATCGGCCGCTCACTCACGCGCCCGCGGGAACCCTACATGCAACAAAAATTCTACAACCACGACATATATATGTAATGCACACAAATATATATATATATATATATATATACAATGTGTAGACTCCTTCTTGGTGTATATATCCTCGTCGTCGCCGATGTTAAATCGCGCAAAGATTTTCTATTCAAGTTCACGGACGTAATATTCACATTGTATTACAATTAAATATTCAACAACATTATATATTTATAATAAATTCAATATCTGAATGGAATACAATTTTGCATATATAATGCGGCAATTTTGTACACATCTATATATATATATGAATGTATATGCATGTCATTTACTTTCATTTTTTCTTCACGTTAATTCATGTGGCAATCAATCTATTTTCGTTTCAACTTTATTCACGATGAGAGACTTGGATTTGGATTGATGCAAGGACGATGAAGAAAGGTTGAATGTGAGATAGCTAAGTAACATTCTTTTTTTTACTTTTCATTACTTAGTGATAGGAAAGTATTGGTTTCGTCCGATTTCAAAACGCCATAAAAACAAAAAAACTTAATATTAATGTTTAATGAATTGCCACCTTGAATAATATAAAAAAAAAATGTCATGTTTTTGAAGGTGACGTACATGAAAAACGTGGGTGTATGGACGAATATTTTATTTATATAGTGGGAGTATCTTGAAAACTGCTGGACCAAACAAATTAAAAATTTATAGGGAGTTAATTGTTATCGAGCTAACAATAAATTGTTATGTTAAATGTTGTTTCGACTTTCCGTTCGCTGTAAAATAACAATTATATGCGTTCTCGAACGAAATACCTATACTTTATAGAATTTATGTGACGAAAAATATAGAAGCCACGTGATCTCAGGAGTGGCTTAATAAAGAAGTATGAAATTTTGAACATAGCATAAGAATGTTCGGGGGGGATCATAAGTTGCTATGCCTCATTTCGTATATCGTGAAAAAATTAAATATAAAAGTATGTATATTCCATTTTGATGACGCGTAACGCGTCACCGATCTCAACAAACCTTGCTAGAGTTTTGTACTTTCGAAAATCCCTTTTCATCGATGAAAATACCAAAACAGGCACATAACCATTTAATTAACCCAATAATTTAATTAGAAAAACATTCGTTTGTTTGCATCGCAAATTTTTATAAGTTAACAAATTCATATTATGGTATTATTATTGAAATGATTTATACGATCAAACAACAATAGTGATGAAAAGTACCAGACCCGTCTACTTGCCTAAATATTTTTTGGTCGATATTATAATTGATTGAACAGGCAATTAAATATTATTAGATATTATTGCATTGTATATTTAATATGAATTTAATAAAAAAAAAAAAAAAAAAAAAACATGTAATTCAAAATTGAAATAATATTGATATGTGTCTATAATGAAAATATATATTGATAATATTACTATTGAGTGTATAATATTAAAAAAAAAAAAATCATTAAAGACTTTGATAATATGAGCATACACGCTCTTGCCTATAATATTAACTCTTGGCCAATTGTATTATTCCGTATAACGTGTTCCATCGACATCATAAAATATACAATCGTGCTATAATGAAACTGAAGCCATAAAGTCTCGAAGAAATCCCGCAAACATATTATGAGACCAATGCGGAGAACAATCATATTAAACGAGCAATAAATGACGATAAAATTCACGTCGTGATATCTGAATATAATTTTTTTTTTCTTCTCTCTTCAATCCCTCTCTTTCTCTCTCGTCCTCTCTGTCGCTCTTTCTGTTAATACATTAAATTTTTCCTTTCCCTCCATCGCTGTATAATAAACAAATTCGTCAATTCGTTTGGCACATCGATCTCCCTGTTACTAAAATTGCCATGTAGCCAATATCTTTGAATCAATACAACTAGAAAAGACAGCGGGAATTTCATTGACGAAAAAAAAAAATATATATATATATATATATATATATATAATTTCATCCGTCCGTTTTTTCCCTAATCTCCTTGCATGGAGTGTCATTGGACTTTTTGAGGGTTAGATATATAATATGTAAGAGAAAGAAATCGAGTTTGTTTGTGTATGATAGATCGGGAGGGTTGAAGCTTGACAGCATTTTCGTTTGGAGGGGTTGGACCTAACTTGGAAATGCGCAAAAGCCTCCAGTATGTGTCATTATTATATATATATATATATATATATAGAAGATGGTGGAAAGGGGGAGAGATGAAGGGTATGGGATATGTTGTATTGGAGTGGGATACAATGAGACAAGGAGACCATATGAAAAATTCCCGCCAATCCTAAAAGAGCCCCTGCGCTATGCTCTCACGCAGTATTGCGGCTCTCACACTGTTAAATGTCGCATCATCCCTCTTTTTGCTCCGCCTATATCACACACACTCATGTGATTTAGTTTAAATCTCAGTTTCATTTGGTATATATACAAATGTTCACCATTTGCATATGCCATTCAATTTGCTTGTACACCATTGCAATACTTTCACACATTATCTACTCTCTGTTCAATTATTATATTTTCGTGAATGAAAAAAAATTTTTTTAAGTATTTTATGACATTGATGAAACATTTGAATTATTATAATTATCTAATGATAATATTATTAACGTAGTGTTTACACATTGTATAGTGTGTTTGTATATTTTTAATATTTACAAGTTTTAATTCAACTTTTAAGATATGAAAAAAAAAAAAAAGAATTTCTTCGGAATTAAATACTTTTTTCATTAGCTGCTCGATGAAATGCAAAATTGGAATAGACTCGGGGATACAATAGGGTAAAACAACGTGAAATAACAAGTAGCAAAATGTTGGAAAACTCAGTCCAATTAATTTCAATAAAATTTTACTGTTATACATCACATAGAATATATAATTATAAATAATAAATATAATAATAATAATAAAGTATGTGATATATGACACGAAGTAAAAATTAACGCTAGTATAAATAATCATTTCAACGAGGTCAATTTCCATAATTTTACACTGACCGCGATTAAATGAAGTGAAAAACAACTGCAAAAATAATTATTTTAAATTAGCTAATAGCACACATAAGATTATATTTGATTAATTCAAGTGCAAAACTATTAAAAAATATAATACAATTGCAAGGAATATGCAATGTATTATCATTTAAGATCATTATTAGTTTTGTAATAAGACATCTCATCTGTAATGATTATCTTGAATTTTGCACAACGCCAAAGAAGCTAGCTGTCAAGATAACAAGTTGAGCTCGCTCGGCCGCGTTAACATTTTAATTGACTTAACGCGTCCACGTTGACTTGGGCCTATGCGGATTCTGACTGGCGCCAGTCCGTCGCGCGGTTCTTCCCTTTTATATATATATATATCTACCTATTTATCTATATATAAAACAAATATAACGAATTTGCTATATACTAATGCAATGTATATATAAATAACCAACCAATAAAACAACATCAATTTCAAATATTCATCAAATTACCCTAATTAAGCAAATAATTTTTTAATTATTATCATATAATATTTTGTCATGAAAATAAATTAATATTTTTGGATTCTACTATATGACATTATAATTCAAAAATTTATACTACTCATACCTCTATTTTTATAATAGATGAGACAAAAGGAATAATAAGAAGAAAACGAAGAAAAAAAAACCAATTTCGATTTATACTAAATCGATATTTGGTGTATAGACAATGATATAAATACAAATACCCACCTACTGGCTTTGGAACATTTCTCTTGACTTGCATCCACTTGTACGTTGGCACCTGAGTGTGTTGCTGTTGCTGTTGTTGTTGCTGCTGCTGCTGCTGGTGCTGCTGCTGCGTTGACTGCACACCAAGAGCATGACCTTGAGCTTGACGTTGCTGTTGATGATGATGCTCATGTACTGTTGCATGAACAGAATGTGACGTTTGGTGAAGACTAGTACGATATCCAATCAAGTCAGTGCACTCCTCTTTATAATGCGCCGTCGGATGAGTTGAATATTCAGCAGTTTGTCTCAGTGCCATTGATGTTTGTGTGCTGTAACGAAGCGCATCCTCCGGCTGAATTTGATGAAGATAATTGGATGTTGTCGGAAGAATAACATATTCACTATTTGTATGATGACTAGATTGCTGATGGTGATGATGATGATGATGATGATGAAGATTGTGAATTTGTTCATGTTCAGTTCTAATATGTAATGGAACTTGACCAACATTCGATTGCTGAAGTATTGCTGGTGTTGTTGTTGATGTTGATGTTGCTGTTGATGCTGTTCGATTGTCATCTCTATAACCGACATCTTGAATTTGATAAGTTTGATTGTGTGTATCATTATTGTGACACGATAGTGTTGGCTGCTGCTGATTATTTGTATAGTTGCTGTAATCTAAATTGGTATAACTCAAGCCATTTTCAGATGAAATAATAGCAGTACCATCCTCGTGCAATACAGCACCAGACGGCGAATAAAATGCCTGTGATGGTGTACCAGATGACGCTGATTCTGGCGTTAAATAAACATCAGTGGACGATGTTGTAAATGGCGCAACTGCTGTTTGTGGATAATAATGATGATTTGTTAATTCTGGTGATTGTGATAGAGTTACATTTCCAATAGCTCCATTGCTGCTGCTACTGCTACCGGACGATTGATGATTTGTCGCATGAAAATTGTAATAAGAATCAGGCTTGCCGTAAGTCCCGTACATGCCCATGTCCATCATCATCATCCTCGCAACAAGTTAGCAACATTCAGCCGTATAATATAAACATATATAAATATATATATATATATATATATATATATCTTTGTGATAAATTGGGAAAATCACCAAATTTATTATCATATGAAAAGTTTAACAACCACCAATATTATATTACAATTTGTTTTATCCAACTTATTCACAGTCACTGCAATCACTGTCTCCATAAAATTATCGCAATTGATGATGAATATTATTACAAGTTATTTAGTTATATATATGTACATGTATATATATTTATTAAACACCAATGAAACTACAATGAAATAAACGAAAAAAAAAAAACCAACAATCACACTTGAGAAATATCTTATTGGCCTTATCACAACCGTACGACTTGACCTCCTGGCGCGGACTGGCTGCTCGACTCTAACGCCAGGTGAGAGAAATGTAGGCGAGTTGAACAGGGGACGGGCATTCAGGGCATAGTCCTGGTCTTATCATTATGTCTCGCTCATTCCTGCTTCCACTCTCCAAAAAAGCTTCTTCTACCTCTCTTTCGTTCAATTTTTTTTTCCTTATTTTATTTTTCACTCCATACTATATATGTATATATTTATACGGGAATAAAGGGGGGTGCCCTTTCCCTCATGTTCATAAAATAATTCCTCGTGCAAAGCCACACAATTGGGCGTGTCCTATTTAATATCATGTGACCGTTGAGTGGGCGTAGTACAACCAATGGGGAAGAGGTAGTTGGTCGCCACGCTTCTATACTGTGTTTCGGTGATGGATCATATATTTGTATATACATGTATAATGTTATTTATTTTATTATTTTATTATTATTTTTTTTTTTCTTACTATATTTATTTCAGTTTTCATCTTTTCCTTTTTATCTGCCGCGCTGCAGTTGACACTTATCGTGTGGCGTTTGCATTGCATGCCAAATAACTGGCGAGTGTATGAAAGAGCAGGCGATAATATAGAGCGAACGAGACAGAGAAAAAAAAAAGGAAGACAAGACGCGATTTATATATATATAATTTTTATGTTTTTTTATATGTCCGTTTAATACACAAAAACTGACGTTGAAATAATTAATAAAAAAATAAAAGATGAGTGTCATAAAATTTCACATGCGTGTCACGGATATCTCTGATACATAATATTTATCCATTTTTATATTTCAATTGTCACAGTGATATTTATAGCAGAAATAAAAATATTCATGTTCATCATTGCCTTTTAAAATATATTTATAAATGATAAAACTATTTGCATAAGAGTGCATTAATATTGCACATGTGATTGTATATACACCTTGATGACACATTGGCTGGTGAAGCCAATTATAATTTACCTGTTTAATATTAGTTACATCATCGTATTATATATGGCGCTTAATTAATATATAACCAAACGTGCCAAGTCAGAGGCAGATATCGTGTCATGTGTAAAGCTGTCGCATGATCACGACCAAAGAATCTACTAACCTCCAACTATACATATATATATATATATGCATTTCCGTTGTTTGATTATATCCCTTGGGACGGTTTAATATATATAGTAACATCCAAGTCGTCAAGAGAACGACGAAAAACTGATATGGCCGCGCGCGCGGTAACACGACCATTGCCGATGCACCTACGAGACCGTCGTCTCAAAAACTCTCATCTTGGAATGTGTCATTCTGTCATACATGCAAGAATCGCTGTTGTATGTCCAGCATATATATATACCAATAGATATATACATATATATTTCTGATGATTGACATCGAAAATTTACAATATATTTTTACAAATAAATTTACAGTCAATAATAGAGAAATAAATATTGATTAATATTAAAAATGATATAATTGCCATATACAAATATCCTGTATTCATATGTTGAATCAGTGAAACAAAGGATGAGTATATATTTATTAAATGTAAAATCAACTGCAGAAGAATAACGTGTATTTTATCAGATAAAAAAAAATGAATACAATCCAAAGTTCGGGATATATTAATTAGCTGTATATATATATATATTTGTATATATTTATATATGTATAACAGAATGATGTTTGTTAATTATATACAATTGTGCGATTATCATATCATATTAATTGTGTTACGATTATATTCAATATTTAAATAAATATTAGTTTATTTATATTGCGGAGATTTTGAAAGTGTCGTTTAAAAAGTAAATTTACTTAAATGACTGGGTCTTATCCTCGTAAACAATCGAATTAAATATCAAACAGATTTTGACTGGTGGTATAGTGCATCATACACCATGTCCACCATATATATATCTATATATATATATATATATAAATGGTGGATATATATTTTTTTTCTCTTGTGCTGTTCGTCTTATCCGGCACCATGCTGAGTTTTGACGTGGGATGAGGCACCTGCATTGTCATTCTCAAAAGTCCAAAGCAAAGAACGACACGTCTGAGAAACGACGAAGAAGCCTCACTTTATTTTATCTATATATCCCTGATCCTATAATTCAGTATGTATGTGTGTATGTATATGTAAAGTTACATAGATATTTCTTCACTATTCTGCTTCTTCTTTATTAGGCAAAAATCTTATCTTCATATTTTTGTCTGTTTTATTGGAAATTCAAAGGAATATGAGATATATTTACAAATAAATATATTTACTATAGTAAAAGAAATTTCTTATGCATAAATAAATAATAAAAGTGTTATCATATGACTTGACATAAAATGAAAAACCCAACGCAATTTAATTACTTGGTTTATAAATTATTAAAAAATTCATTCTTTTATAAAATTATTTACAGCAATTATAAAATTTATTGTCATCATTTACAAATCATTGTCACATATATTTCTAAACTAAATAAATTTCTTTATTAGTTATTTTATTATAACGTAAAACTAAGTGGAATTCAGTGTGATGAATTAATGATAATATGTGTTTCAATTACTTATATATACATATCTCAGTAGCTGTCATATTTTTTATAATAGTTATTATATTCTTTAATTTTGCTGGGAGACATCCTATTGAATACTACAATCCTAACCAATATTGTCCACGTGAAACTAAGCCGTTCTATGTAGCCCTAAACGTTGTTGTCCATCGTTGTCTTGTCACTCAAAAACGTCCAAAGTCACAACATACTACAACGGGTGGTCGTGACAACTCACACAAAAATAGACATTTCCAAACTTGACATCCATTGAACATACATTATTTCAATATATATATATATATATATATATATATATATAACTTGCAAGCAGCATCGTGTCATTGACTAAACTACTGCTTTTAAACCACCATCAAAAAAAGTGCACGCCCTATCACAAGAAATATATATATGTATATATAAAGACTGGTATAAATATTATAAATATACACAAACAATCTTTGGTTTTCGAATGATGCGTAGGTGTACAGGGAAGATATATTGTGGCTCTTAATAGAATTGAAGGGAACCACAAGGTTATGGAGAAATCAAATCCCGTGAGAGAGCAAGAATCCATCAGTACGGAGTGGACTGAACAACAGAAAAGAAAAAAAAAAGAATAAAAAGAAAACAAAATGCTTTGTTGTAATACTATACCTATATGTATATTATTTACTTGGAAATATTTTTCTTCCTCACGCATATCCACCATTTACAATATTGTCAATATAAAAATAACAAAAATTGCGTGCATCGGCATAGAATGCAAATGGCGACTGTAATTCCACAAATATACACAGTCGTGAATTGTTACAATTAACCCAGGCCTTCTTCTACTAATTATTATAAATATAAATATATATTTATAATAAATATATTTAAATATTTAATTTCATCTCGGAATAAATTTTCATTATGTATAAATAAATGCCAGACGTTGGTCGATCGATCTTCCACATTGAATTTTCTATAATTTGCCGCATTTTCGGGAATGATGCCAGTATAAGGGACACACTACAACTACCTTCTCCCTCTCTCTCTCTCTCTCGCCCCCTTACTCTATCTCGCTTGTTCTTGATTCACTCATATAGCGTTGGCTTTTCCTCTCATGTACACACACTTCCCGCGTTGTCTTTCTTTGTATCCCATACTCGCAAACACGGTATATATTCGGGAAAAAAAAAAAAAAAAAAAAAAAATGGCTCTCAGCTATTCCCGTGGTCACAATGGAACCATCCATCATTTCGCGCGAAAGTCCCTCGATTGGTGTGTTCTGACTGCAGGAACCAGTGGGCACACGGCATGAATGCGAGGCGTAATCGAATACACTTACAAACACCATGTGTAAGGGAGACCGAATGGCATTCCATGTATATATATATATATATATATATATATATATATGCGCTTAAATAAAATGTATATGTACACACTGAATTAACGCATTTTAGCAAACTGAGACAGAGAGACTTATATATTTTAGTTATATGTATAAATATGTGGACAGGAGAAAATTAACGAAGTGGCTTTTTTTGTGTTCGTTGTTGAGTCTTTGTTTTTTTCTTGTTTGATTGCATTGATTGCAACTG
The DNA here is from genome assembly GCA_910591685.1 of Galerucella tenella. Lineage (NCBI taxonomy): Eukaryota > Metazoa > Arthropoda > Insecta > Coleoptera > Chrysomelidae > Galerucella > Galerucella tenella. The sequence continues at coordinate 53,591 of CAJUYH010000112.1, read as the reverse complement.
TTTTATTCGAGAGAGAATGATGGAAATGGAATATTTCAATGTGTATAGTGTTGATGGTCCCGTTGAGTTTAATGTATTATTGCTTGATGTCATATTAAATCAATACTATTTCAAATACAGGAGATACAAATATTAATTACTATAGGGTGACACGTAATAACATGTATATTCGTGTATGGCTCTGTATATTTACTTGATTGTTATTAATTGATTAGAAGCTGACAGTTGAAGGACAATCTTGTGAGTATTTTATATTATTATTCACCGTATCATTGGTTATTTGAATCAGAATGTAATTATTTATTAATTGGATACAGAGACTATTTTGTGTTAATGGTTTTTCAATTGTACGGAGCTGTCGCTACTTACACCGCTATTATTCATACCACATTATTTTTCTTATCTCTTTGTATTATTAACCAATCGCAGATGAATGTATGAATGAAATTTTGCTGACAAGTATAAATTAATAAAAAATGTGATATCCTCCACTTTACAATTATAACAATGTGTCGCCAATTATCATAAAAGTGAAAACAGAATGACAATAACAAGAAGATTAAACAAAAATATCTAGTATACATGGCAACATGTAGTGACGTCCAAGTGCATTGGCACAATATATCACCTCAGTAATGAGCAGTCTAAGGAAAATCAATGGTATTTTTATTTTACATTAAAATGTCCACTTTTATCTATTAATTCACAGTGATATTCAATTTTTATTATTCAAATAGATAGATTCTGTGGCACATCAAGTATTCATTCTGTTGATATATAGATGTTATACTTAAAAATTATTTTTCAGATTGTTCTGTCAACATAAATAAATAAATGAATATCAATTGATTGCAATAGTGAGGACATCTTAGTAGCGGTTGTTTTTAATGTAAAATTAAAATATTGTAAGATAACACCTCGCGACATTTCAACGATCAGTTAATTTTATGAATTATATATTTTGATATATAATATATTGGTTATACATTTATAACATTTTCCTTTACAACTTTTTTCTTACAAATACATACACTGTACACACACATGTATATACATATATATAAATACATGTAAAATTCTCGACAACTGTCGACCGGTGGACGATGACTTTGCATCACCAATCTGTTGCATCTATGTACATATATATATATATATATATATGTATCTTTATTTTAACTGACTCATTATATATATGTGTATATTTGTATGTATACAATTCCAATGTCTGCAACGCACCCGCACACACACACACTCATATTGGTCTTAATCTTAATAAATATCGGATATAATATATAATTAGCAGAGTGTGCTTCCATCAAAATCCACATTTGGTTTATATTAAATGTGTAAAATAATTTTATGGATTTACCATCGAATCAATTATTAATTTAATAAGTAATTTATTCGTCTCTGTATATATATATGAGGTATCTTATACTAATGGAGCTATTAATTTCTCAAAAGAAAGTCATTATTTCAATTAAAGTATATTTATTTCTATTAATATTATTTTTTTTTTTGGTTCTTCATCACAAATAAATATTTTATTTATATGACAAAAAAAAATATTAGAATAATAAATTAATAAAAATAATATGCTTTATAGTTTTTATTATTTAAATTATTTTATGTTCGTAAATTCAAAATGAAAAGTAAACGATAATATTTTCACTATTGTTATTTATAATTGAAAATAATTATTGCCAAATGATCAAATTAATACGGTATGGGTTGATATACATATGTCAATAATATTTCGTATAATGATAATTATTATTCTTAAATGGTGTAAACACAAGTTTATATACAATTGCACATATGATATAATATTTATTCATATATATATATATATATATATATATATATATTCGTGTCAGTATTGCGAAAAGTTTGAAAAGGGGAATGGAGGGTTAATAATGTTGGCGCGATAATTATGACAAGCTCGTTACTCGCCATGTCACTCAGAACATGAAGTGTTAATGAATGAACGTGTCGAGCCAAGGGGCGACTGGTACCAAGTTTGATGGACTTAACACAGAAAATGGAGGTTGTACATCCGAATTATATATAATATCAAACAATCCATTGAATCTATTCATATTCATAATATTTATTTATATATATATATATATATATTTATCCACTGATTATTTTAGACAAATTATTTTTTATAACTGTATCTATACTTTTTTCATTTATAATATTATAATATATTTCTTTTTTATTTCTATTATACTGTTATCTCGCTATGGATATTGTGCACTTGATATATGTAAACAAGATTTATCGAGATCGCGATGTTGGATTTTAAATTTGTTTATGTATATACATAAAAGTTATACATGTAAGTATATAAGCTATTTAATCCCATTTGATAAAACACGTATCATGTATATATATATATATATATGCTAGAAAAAATGTGAAATGTTTCCGGAAAGATATGAACACTATCATACCATCAATATTCCTATTATCATTATTATTATCATTAGATTAGTAATAAAAAAAATGGATATCAAAATTTATTTGGAGATCATTCAATTAAATGTTCGATTAAGAGGTTGTTATTTATATTTATTAATTGTATATCTACATATACCCGATGTCATCATGCGATAATATATTGCGAAGTAAAAAAAAAAAAAACAAAATATATGAAGCACAAATATTAAAATATATATGATTATAAATTGAAGCTCTTTTAATTTTGTTTTGCATGATGTTATATTTTTTTTATTTTGCTTTTATATTTCATTCAAATAATTCAATATTAATATATGTATGGTCAGTGATTTTTTACGCCAACATTGATAGACATGTGTCAAATGGTTGGACACACCGCAACAAAGTTACATTCACTCTTATCTTTATTTAATATATATCTATATATATATATATATATATAGTCTCACGATTTGAATAAAACTCTTGTCGCATTTCTCGAGACGAGTGCGGTGAGCCGGAAAGTGATTCCCTTGACGCCATGTAGGGCTTTGTATATATATATATATATATATATATGTCTGAGTAGTATAGTTTAACGCGATAATACAATGGATAACTTGGATATATCAGATGTATATTGTCCATAAGCTTAATATATTTATTAAATAATTGAAATGTATTTGAGTGTATATTTATTGTTGTGAACAGAGGATATTATTGCGATAATAATAGTCATGTTTATAAACATTATCTGTATACCAAAGTTAATTTATCCAATATCACCTGCAGTCATGAAACAATCTATTGAACAAATGAATTATTATATGAAAGTAAAAAGATTTCTTATCCTTTAAATAACTATGGATTTTGAATTGTCAACCAAGTTGACTTTTAGCTGCTGTTAATTTCGATATTTTTTTTTTCTACATTAATCAATTGATTTGTCAATGATGAATTGATTGGTGTGGCTATTACAAATTGGCACACAATATACCAGTAACCCGACAAATAATCATAACATGTAAAATATTTACTATAAAAAATAAATTTTATGTATGAAACGATACGAAGAATAATCGTCGCAAATTTCCAATACGAATCAATTGATAAATTTTTATTTTTCTATTACAAATTGACCGCTAAGTATTTAAATTATGCAATAACAGTTGTTGATAGTGAAAAATGAAACATATTGATTTATGAACAATAAAATACAAGGAACACTAATCAGTGGGACAATAAAAAATGAATAGATAATAAAGCACAAACGTTAAAGTTAGGTTTCCCCATATCATTATAGAACGATCTTCAAAGTTAATTGAATGCAGCGTGTGTTGACAGGCGGACATATTGGCAAGCTGAGACGACTTGTATCGTAGGTATATATATCTATATATATAGATGGGCTCTCGATGACATCGAACCCCAAAATGCCTGCGATCGGGGTTGTGTCAGATGTGGAAGCGATATCGGAGCCTTCGGAGTTCACTCGAGAACGTGTACCTGTCATTTATTTCTTGACCGTGTCGTTCTCTCGCGGGCGCCTTCTCCTATCCCATTCATTCTTTTCCCATTATTACATATATATATATATATATATGTGTGTGTGTGTGTGATATAGATGAATCATGGAACATTCTAAATCTCGTTTATACATCATTTGCCTTTTTTTACAATTATATTAATGCTAAAAATAAAAAAAAAGACTCTGTATGCCCAGTTGCATGATCAATTGTAAAAGAAAAAAAAATTCACAGATAAATATAATCCCATTTATTAATAATTCATTGGTTAATTGTCAATTTAAATAACAAATTTAATATACAATAATTGTGTCATGAATTTTTGTATTTTTTCTATTGACATTTCAGTTGATATTCTTTTTTTTTTTTTTGATCAGCTGCAATCACACACATTGGTTTTTTTTTTTCACGGGTTCCAGGTACCAATCCATGGTGTCTTTTGACAATCTATATTTATATCTATAAATAGTAGGGTATGAGAACTCACACGCTGAAATAAATCGGCAAAACATATTATATATATATGTATATATAAATCTACCGCAAAATCAACTTCTTAACGCGCACCACAAACTCTCATGTGTCCCAAAGGATTCGTATTCCAAGTCACGCATTTAATCCCTACGGTAAATCTCGACACTTCGTCTTTCTTTTTGTATATATTGGAATCCACCAAGTTCCCATCAATGACACGTTCAAAAACATGGAAAATAGAGACAGGGTAAAAAATTTATTTCAATTCAATATTCAAATACAATATACAATATACAAAAAAAATAAAAAAATAACAAAATACTGTTCACAAAAGTATGTAAAACTTTTGTCCATTTGAACAATTGACAATTGATCTGATGAAATGATATTTAAAATCTATATATATATATATATATATATATATATAT
>CAJUYH010000112.1:33593-48618 GCA_910591685.1 Galerucella tenella | reverse complement strand
TTTATATATATATATATATATATATATATATATATATGTATATATATGTTGGCCAGCTCTCAGCTGCTATGTACGTGGAGAGAATCGTTTCCTCAGGGACAGATACATCAGGGTGGACAACACACCGTCGCATCTCATACGTCTGAGAGAATGGTCCCACCGTATCGGACAACATTCACTTACATTACACCTACCTATATAAATTCATACTTGTACACATGCCATACACCTACATTGAGTTACATATACATATATATATATATATATATACAATACTTGAAAAATGGAAATGGAACAAATGCAAAATTCATGTTGGATATAAACAAATATATTTTTATGCTGCTGCTGTGATATCTAAGAATTGTTACACTTTTATTTTATATAAGAATTTATATATACTTAAACTTTGTGCTCCCTTTTTATTTCAAGTTTTCATTCAAGTATAGCTACCAGTCTTTGCCCTATACAGATTGTGTGTGAGTGTGTATATCTTTGATATACTTGATGAAACTTGTGCATTTCCCCGTAGTCACAGTGGGTATAATGTGGAATATATAAAAAAAAAAAAAAAAAGCGCGAAGAAACAAAACAAGTTTTCACGTATCGTCGCTCGCACGCTCAATTTTATACGCAAACTGCGTTCTCTTGCTTCTTTCTTACTTTTTTTTTTTCGCTCTATCTCACATTTTCTCACTGAGTATATAGTTGTTGTTATACATATATATAGAGTGCTGGAACGATCCATCAAAACTGCATGTCAGTAACCATTAGCACGCTCCCACTGCGTATACAGTGTCGTTCACTTCTTTTGCAATGTCAATTTTGTCCACGAATATAAAAAAATTTTATATTCCGTAGATATTAAAATAAAACAGTGCAATAGTATTATTGTATTTTATTTATTACATAATAATATAATAGTTAAATGAATATTTATATTTAATTTATGAAATTGTTAGAAGAGTAATTGGCAATGGTTGTAGTTCTTGGTTTTTTCTTTTTTTCTTTTTCATTTCATGATGAACGAATATCTTCAACGGAAAATAATAGCGTGGATTGCCGGAACATCGATAGGAGTATTGTGATGCCTTCAACAACCATACACACACACACACACATGTATATATATATATATATTTGTATGTATGTGTGGGTATGTATCAGTACATCGGTGAGTAAGAGCGCGGGAGCTGAAACGGCAGCAGCCGACCCATGGCGATCCATCACTGAGGTGCCAAGCTCCCTCTTGGACCAGAGAAACAACGAGCTATGACATTCTTCTCACTGTTACTGTATGTTTCTCTACTATTCGTCGTTTCTCTCTCGTGCGCGAGCGTCTGTCAAATTTAATTCAATTTCTTTCGTCACGTAAATTTCATCTTATATAACAGTGCCACCATTAAAACTATTTAATTATAAAATATTTCATGTCATACACATATACTTAATTGATATTACGCATTGCATTACAGTTTGTGTAAAAAAATTCTCCACCGAGCAATTTCACAACATCAATTTGAATAAATGCCATTCACTATTAATGTGTATTAAAATCAATTATTTATATGAATATGTATTGCTACAAAATCTTTATGTTAAAGATGGGGACATGAATTTATTTAGTGAATGAGTTGATAAAGAAAAATGTTGATATGGTAATTTTATATATATATATATATAAATATGAGTGTGTTTGTAGATATTTTAGATATATTGTATGTATACAAAACGGTAGCAAATTGTAAAGATTTAGTTGCAACTCTGAGGTGGCGGCTGTCATCATGAAATCAGTTGATAGCCAGTTTGAAAAATGTGAACTGCGCGCAGATATATATAATAAAGAATAGTCGGTAGAAAGAAAAAAGAATTTTTGAGCTGGGCATACACAATATATATATATATATATATATATATAGCGTGTACAATTCTATTTGTTGGATCATTGTGTACTGCAACGAAATCAAGTCTGACGAAGATCGATCGGGGGTAGCGTTTCATGCTTCAACATAGAGAGCGAAAATATCCTGATCAGCTCTTTATGTACATATATATATATATTTTTTTTTACTCCGCTTTCATTTTTCCGAAAACTATTTCATCTCACTGCAGATGCTCATGTCCGCGCGTCTCTTCATCCCCAAGAACATTCTATTAACATGTTCGTTTGTGCGTACACAAACTATTCTCGATGCATCTTTACAATTTTATTTATTTAGTTTATTTCCATTTGGTCAAGCCAAATATCATTCCATCTATATTTTTATTATTAATCTGCAACTTTGTAGAATTGAATACGTTATTCAACTTGTGAATGGTTTGATATAGTTGAAATAGCCGCACTAATTGCAGCCTAAATGGTTTCATATATTTTTTTGTTATCTTTCCTTTCGGTATTTGTAACTGGCGCATATGTGAAATTGATTCCGGATGCGACCTCTGACGGCAAGGACTACATTTCATGACGCCATCACACGGTTTTGTAACAGTATAACAGAAATAACCGAAACATGACATATGATAATGTCGCATTTTATTTATACATACATAAATCATATTTATAACTGGAAGTAAAAAAAAAACAGATCTTTATACGATTTACTCAATAATTTCAGGCTTTTTTTTTCTTTTCTTTTTTTTTTTTATCGAAAACATTTAATTTGTTTGTGTGGGATACAAATTCTCATGATCTTATATTAATGTTTGAGAAGAAATAAAAAAAAAAAAGAAAGATATAAAATAAAATAATAGAGATATGTTTGTCTACCACATATACAGATTTTTTCTTTTGCTTTCTCTCTATCATTTACATACACCTCTCAATTATTGTTAAATAATACCTAATTAAATTATAAACATAAACACAGTTTAATCATCAGAACCAGCTGTTCTTTTAACTTTTCTCTGTTTTGGACTTTGTTTTGGAGTTCGTGGCGATTTATCTGCAGCAGAGACAAAAAGCAATATTATTATCATTCAATTAACACACACACACTCCCGTACATACGCGAGCGTAATTTATCATTTTCTATTTTATCACGTATCAATTAATATCGAATACTTACTAAGTCGCTGGAGTGTCTCCTTTGGCAACCAATCATAATCAACATTATTCGGATTAGATGAATTTATTTCAACAGTGTGTTTTCGCGAGCTCGACGATCTCGATCTACGTCCAAATGACGAAAGCAATTGTTGACCACCAACTAAAGTAAGTATAACACAAGCAGCCAAGAAAATATACAGGAATACTGTTTCACCGTCTAATCCCTCATCCAATTCAATAATTTGAACAGTTTCATTGTAAACAGCTTCACTGAACACGGCACCATTCTGCGAACAGAACAAAAACGAAAAAATCAAATAAATATATCAAATCATCAAAGTAATAACTTGAATATAAATAATCTTTACAAATATATTTATGGGCAGTTTTTGTTAACTTACAACATCTCTGTAATTGAGATTGACATTGAGACCAAATGGCCGTCCCGCAAATGATTCAGATGGTATAAACGAATAAACCATTGTCGCTTCATGATCTGGTTTCACCACTTTGTTCACAGCAAGATGAGTAAAGTTTTGAATGTAAAATTTGAAGTCCATGGGATATCGCAAGGATGTTTCCAATGTGTCGATAACAAAATCGGATTTGCCTTTGTTTGTGAAACCAACGAGAAATTCAACCAAATGTCCACCAGGTAGTTCTACAAAATTTATATTTTCTCATTATTTATTGAATATTCTCCCGCAAAAACCACTTAACAATTCAATGGCTTTTCTTTTTTAATAAATATTGGGATTGTGATGAATGTAGAAATACGTACCGAGCGATGACAGTGATGAGACAACTGGTTTTGTAAATAGTATCGTTGTATCAGCATCCAATGACGCTGTTTGAGCCTCTTCCTCCAATTCATCTTCAGTAGTTACATTCACATCATCATTATCAACATCAACCATATCATCAACAGTCTCATCTTCTTGAGCATATGCTACATTAGCATCTGTAAATTGATTATAATTCCAAATTAATTTAATATTATACATTTCCTACAGTTTATTAAAAATATCACTAGTAATATCACAAATTCACATTTTTTTTACAAGATGTTTTTGCTTTTTTTCAACAAAACGTGACGATATTGCAATATTATTGAATGAATCAACATTATATGAATTAAAAGAAACTCGTAGAAATAATTCTTGAGTAAAAGTAACATTGAATAATAATGAGAATACATGAAAATAATATATCACGATGGATTATACGAACGCAAAGTGTGTACCGGAATTTTTCCGTATTGGACATTTATTCCAAAAGTAAATTTGTCGTGATGACAATTACAATTATTTTACGGTATACATTACCTAAAGTGGCAATAGAAATGAGTGCCGGTATTGCGAGCATAAGTAAAATGCTAAAACTCTTCATTTTCGTTAACTAATTAAATATATTTAAGTGTTCTAAGTGAATGAATTTGTTCGTAACCAAGCCAAACTGTTACATATGATCTTCACTGGGACACAAACACTACAACGGAGTTGGCTGTGTCATACCGTTTTGGCAACTATGTTCTTGCTACGTGGAAGCGCTGTGTCGTATTCGTCAGTCGTCAACCGACCAACGTGGAACACAGAGCGACAAAATTATGGTGTGTACAATTGTATGTAGAACTACTTGATCTAACTGCTGAACCGACATTAGTCGATAATGTAGATTGAATTAACAATACGTGACATCTGTTGGGAATAAATAATAGGTGAAATGAAAAAAAAAAATATATCCCACCTTTAATTCTATATATTCATATACATATTTATAACGCATTATAATATCTGTCAAATACGTATTTTTTTTTTGCGCTTTGTCAATATAATTTATGAGTAATAATACAAAAATAAACAATAAGTTTATCGATTGATAATTTATTAATTAATTGTAATATATTCAATAAAGAGAGTTTGATTTTTGGATTTTATTGGTGAGTATGTTAAATAGATAGTGGAATACGTACACTTATCATACAATTTTTATGACAATTTTACAGTAATAAACATATACCTATGTATAAAATGTTCATGATATTTTTTACAGGAAATAGATAGCTTGTATCACTGTCATTATGGACTTTGAGGACGATTTTTTCTTTGAGGAAGATAAAATGTTTGTTTCACATTGATAAATAGAAATATTTTAATAACAAAATAATTTCTGATTTTTCGCTAAAACACCTACACCTATCGTATTTATATACGTTTACTTGCAATGTGCTTCATCTTCTTTTTTTCTTGTATAATGCATGCTTCATTGTTGTGAAATACAATTGGAACAGTACAAATAATTATTCAGAATTGTCATCTGATGAAATATCATCAGTGAATGCCATAAGAATAATTGAAGATGAAAATTCGGCTGATGTATTGAGGCCTACTTTGTCACCATCTAATATTGAATCGCAACAGCTGATCACTATGGAGGATCGCATGTATGCTTTATTATTTATTTTATCTTTTTTATTATTTAATATTAATGTTTATTTTTAATGCAATAATCAAATGTCTCATCCAACATGTTCATTGAATTTTTTAATTAATTTCATTTCAATATCTATATTGGCTTTTGGCTTTCATCTACGTTTGTTATCATTATTGTTGATGTTTTTTTTTTTTGCTGCACTGGAATTTAGCCCAGAAATAACGTTAATTGGTCAGGAACAATCTGCTAATAAATCACAACAATTCATTCAGCAGATGTAAGTTCAATACTGATGAGCATCATTGGGAGCATTTCAATTTTTTATTTTATTCCCATAATAAATGATATTTACACAAAGTTGGAATGAATCAAAAAATAATTATGCATTGCTTAGACATGAATGTTACTCTTATTCTTGCATTAAATGTTCCATTTTCTATATTGGCTGCAATAGCTGTTTGAATATAAAGCAATTATTTGTTGTCAATATATAATGTTTATATTAGCATATGAAATATTCAGTATTATCATAATGAAATCATGATATTGATTCATTGCAGGGGTATGACAATCACATCTGGCAATGTAATAATACAAAAGGATAGCAGTAATCTTATTGGAATAAGTATTGGTGGTGGAGCACCTTACTGTCCATGTTTATATATTGTTCAAGTATTTGATAATACACCAACAGCATTGGAAGGTACACTTCAATCAGGTGATGAATTGTGTGCGGTTAATGGCACATCGTTAAAGGGAAAAACAAAAACAGAAGTTGCAAAAATGATTCAGGCGTGTGACAATCAAGTCAGTATTAATTACAATAAACTTCATGCTGATCCACGTCAGGGACGTACTTTGGATATTGCATTGAAGAAGGCAAGGAAATTATAAAGAATTATAGGATTAATTATTCATTGAATATGAATAATGTATTGATTGAAGCAATATATAATTATTTTTTTGGCCCTGTATATATTTGTCAAACAAACAGGTGAAACATCGATTAGTTGAAGGAATGGGCAGTGCAACAGCTGATGCACTTGGATTATCACGTGCGATTTTATGTAATGATGCACTTGTACAGAGGCTTATGGCATTGCAACGTACTGAAAATTTGTATCGTGGTCTTGTTACTCATGCTAAATCAATGTTGCATGCATTTTTTGATCTCACACAAATTTACAAAGGTACTGGTGAGAGTATTTTGTATTATTTATATTGTCGCATTTCCCATACTAAATGTTATTTCGATTTTTTTTTTTTCCCGTTTGTTTATTTTATTTGTGCAGTATTTGGCGATGCTTTTGCGGCGATTGGTGTGCGAGAACCTCAGCCACGTGCGAGTGAAGCGTTTCGACAATTTGGCGAACAGCATCGTCAAATGGAAAAATATGGTGTTGCAATGTTAAAAACATTGAAGCCAATTTTGAGCGATTTGGGAACATATCTCCATAAAGCAATTCCCGATACACGCTTGACAATTAGTAAATATGCCGATGCAAAATTTGAATTTTTGTCATATTGCTTAAAAGTTAAGGAACTGGATGATGAGGAGCAGAGCTATGCTGCACTCCAGGAGCCTTTGTATCGTGTTGAAACTGGAAATTATGAATACAGACTTGTATTGCGTTGTCGCGAGAAGGCGCGTTCAAAATTCGCCAATCTTCGATCAGATGTTATGGTGAAACTGGAATTATTAGATAATAAACATGTTCAAGATGTTGTATGGCAATTGCAAAAATTTGCATCGGGACTGTCAAAGTATTATGCAAATACGCGAGATATGTTGGCAGCTATTACACTATTTCCCGTTGAAGTTGATTTAACACAATCGGCATTTCAATATAAATCAACTGGGCCACAAACAGCTAATGACAATAATTATGAAGACAATGATTACACCGATTATACAGATGAAAAAAATGAAAAAAGTAGTAATAGTAATGATGACGATATGTTAATGTTGGGTACAAACGATACAACATTATTGATGCCTGAATTTAATGATATGAAATAACGTTACTCATTACTTACGTTCAATAAATTATTTTACGTTAATATTTCCATTATCTGATGGCAAACAAATTCAATAATAGAGAATTCGATTAATAGATATTTATTAATTCAGCCAGTAACTTTATCTTGTTATAGTGATAAATGATAATATACGACACATTTCCAATTCTATACCAAAGAAATAAGAAATATCTTTCATGTTCAAATATATATTTAATAACTTTACGACTATTTAACAAGAAAAATATATTGTGAAATCAGCATTATTATTCTCATATGAAGAGTATTTTATAATTAATTTTAAAGTAATTTATATTATTTGAATTATAGCAATATATAAAAAATCAATGCAAATTATTCAGTTTTTTTTATTATTTAATTTATCAAAATGTAATTTTATTTCAATATGTTACATAATACTTCAAATGTGGCGGGATTAAAAGAATTTGAAGGAAGCGCCATCTGCTAAATTGAGAAACGCGTACTCAACTCTCAAAATTGTGTCAAATCATCTTTTCGATAAATACGTCACAATCGCATTCATACGTAGAATACATCATATGAAATGTAAAAACATAAATCACCAATAATTAACTGTAAATTATTTTTTAGCTACCGATCTAAAGATTTAGTAAATTATTTATACATGTCATGAATAAAAATATAAATGACTCGAACGATACATGGGATCATTTTTCAAAGGATCGCAATTGCAAGACCTTTCATTTTCATATCGATTGATATCCCTGTACATTCTAAGGGACACTAATCAATTTTAAAATACCTATAAACCAGGCATTTAAAAAAAGACAATATTTCTATTACTCCGCCTTACAATTAAAGTTGGTATTCAAATAATGGCGCGCGTATATGGATGCACAATACCATTACAATGAAGAAAAAGGCTTCGGGAAAGGGACAGAAGCCGAACATACCCGAATTACACTCTTCGGCTCGTTCTACGATAAGTAAATAAGGTCTTTTTCAGATTAACTTCTGTCGCGCGTGGTCGTGTATCATTTCGATTTCACGAAATCGAATAACATCAAGCTGATTTATTAAGCTAGATCCAAATAAAACACAATCATGCCACCAAAATTCGATCCCACTGAAGTGAAGAAAGGTATTTTTTTGAATTGAATCAATTTTAATGGGAATATCTCTAATTGCTTTCACCAATGTGCCTAACCTATAAAATGTACTCTTACAGTGTACCTCAGATGTGTCGGAGGAGAAGTTGGTGCCACATCGTCACTTGCACCAAAGATTGGTCCATTGGGTTTGGTAAGTCTCAATCAATCCAAACCAGTTATTTCACAAGTATTATTTTTCTCATTTTTAAACATTTTTTGTTGCATTACAGTCGCCGAAAAAAGTTGGTGATGATATTGCCAAGGCTACCAGTGACTGGAAAGGTCTTAAAATCACTGTTCAATTGACAATTCAAAATAGGCAAGCGACTATTTCTGTAGTGCCATCGGCAGCTTCATTGGTAATTAAAGCATTGAAGGAACCGCCACGTGATCGTAAGAAGCAAAAGAATATCAAGCACAGTGGTAATTTGTCATTCGATGATATTGTCGCAATCGCACGTTCGATGCGACCACGTTCTATGTCACGAGAGCTCAGTGGAACTGTTAAAGAAATTCTTGGAACTTGCCAATCAGTTGGATGCACAATTGAAGGCAGACCACCACACGATATCATCGATGATATCAACGCTGGAGTACAAGAAGTTCCAGAAGAATAAATAATTGGTAGGTATTGAGCCCTATGCCGTCTTTTCATTATAATGATTAGATAAAGCCAAGTCGATGGAATTTAAATTTATAAAGAAGACATTTCACAGAAAAATTCTACAATTATAACGATGACTTTGCAAGGATTCGATTCGAATCGTATTTATTTTCTATTTGTTAATGAAAAATACACGGCTCTGGGCTCTTGGTAGGGGTTGGCATCCCATCCGCCTGTTCGAGCTCAAATGGATTGTTACTGATAGTAAACAATTCAGTTGATCTGGCAGGAATAATCGCCATTGAGGAGATAACCTCAATAAAAAATCCAATTAATTACCTCGTGAATAATTGATTTAAAAATATTTGTTTCAATCATTCATTTCGTAACTGAACAATTTTTATTTATTCTCTTTCCAGATGTTGCAAAGCGGAAAATAAAAATTTTTTAAAACCATATTTTCGTTTTGTTTTTTATATAATGTTCTGATGATTTATCCTAAATATTCGCATATTGATCAGTTAATTGAAGGCTTTTATTGTTTATAGAAATATTCAAAATTTATTTGAGGTTAAATTTCCATTTTATTATTAAAAAAAAAAAAAAAATGACACATCAATCAAAAATACGGTTAAAGTGTATTATTATAGATCGAATAATTCCGACGTTTGAATTTGTTTGTATTGGATCCTACCGATAAATTTGCACCTGAAATAAAAAATCATATATATAACTTTAATTCCTACGAAGAGTATGCAATCATCAATTCAACACTTACATTGATCTGATCCAGTGGTTTCTGTAATATTATTTTCCGATATTATCGTTGGACTCTTCAATACAATATCATTTAAAGGTTCGTCCAATATCGAATCATTATCGGGTGTTGATGATATTTCAAATGATTCTGAAGCTGATTGCAAGTCTTGCAACTCACTAATTGAATTATTTATTTTATTCTCCCTATAACTACCACACATTATTTGCAACAGAACTGCGGGATCATCTATTCCTAATTTATCACAGAAATCGGTTGTTTGTTTATTTATATAAACTTTTGGTTCCTCGAAATTATCTTGGGGCAATTCAGGCTTGAATGGCGCCACAGTTATTACGAAATTGTGTGGAATCTCTAGTGCACCATCAAATTTCTTCAATACATTAGCTTTTTCTATTTCTGTTGGTGTATAATTCCATCTTCCTATTCCACCGTGGCCCGGCATATAATTCACACTCTTTTTAACACTCAATAAATGATTTGTCAAATATAATATCGTTAACCATTCCAAATCATACATCAATGTTAATGGAATATTATTATCGTGTGGTATATCAAGTACTTGTAGGAATTTACGTTTGGGCAGACATTTGTCGAGTGCCAAAAATTTTGTTGCACTTTCAGTTTCATCGTTTTTAGATACGATCGCAGCAAATTTACAATGAAGATGAGCAGAAAACCAATAAGATGGATAGTGCTGTTTCAAAAGTTCCATACACGGTGGACTACCGAGAGAATCTGACTCAATATCATCTCTAAAAAATGAAATGTCGGTATTAATCAATCAAATGTAATGAAGAATGAATACAAATTAAATTTCTCCTTTGGCTATTTGTTTTTATAAGTTTGAATGGAATCATAACATACTTGAAGAAAGATTTACGTCGCAATAGTTCTGTTTCATTGCCATACTTTGTTACTCCACATGGCCAATCGTGAGACAGAAAAATATCTATTTTTTCACTCAGCTTTAAATTCAATGGACAAAATTATTTTGTGTGATTTTCGTCAAACAATTATGAATTTAATAAATAAAATGCAATAGATGTTATACCTGCTTCAATCTAAAAATTTCTAAATTTCTGATGTGATAAACGCTTCTAATTGTAGAGGAATTGTATGGTGGTTGTTCAAAATGACCGTGAAAGAGATATTGAGATTTAAATATACCGGAAATACCAGCAATTCTTATCCCACCAATTGTTATAACACTTGCATATCCCATATAATAAATATTTGGCGCAACCCATCCACCATAAGGTAACTCCTGCAGATAATTGGACGCTTCATGATTACCTCCAATAAATATTGTTAATACTGGAGCAACTTTCTCACCTGAATAATATCTGTGAATAATATTGAAAAAATGAAATAATTGAAATTATTATTCATATTCTTTTCTTTGATTCCATTCTCACTTGTAAAATGTACACATCTCTCTATATTTATCCGGCACAGCCATACAAGCTAAATCCGTTTTATTCCTCGTTGATTGAAAATCTCCACAACATATTAGCAAATCAATTTTTGTTCTACTATTCTTTTCAATTTCATGTATTGAATTATAAATAATCTCCAATTCACCATGGGCACATCCTTCAATTGCAATCCTCATGTTTATATTTATCGTACAATGTTAATTCGAATATCGAACTTTTGTATATTTAATCTACGTGACTGTATGTGTATTCTTTTGATTCACAATCAAGCGAATATTTTTAGGTTAGAATTCGATATCGCACTGAATTGACAACAGAGTGTAAGTGTTTCACAATGGTGATGAAAATCATTTGTTTATCAATATAAATCGAATCGAACGTGTGGAATTAATATAAACAAGGAGGCTAATGATTCATGTTTAAGTATTGAGAAACAATCAATGGTGTGTATTTAATCCGAAAATATTATTACAGCAATTTGATTAGTCAAGAGATGATAAATCATGGTGTCAATAGCGTATACATGTACAATTTGTGTAATAATTATATCAATTTCAATTATCACCAACGGTGCTGAATATACGTATGAAATTGATTGCAATAATTTGCGTATGGGTCAATATATCTGTCCACATCCTGAATATGATTTGATTGATCCGGCAACACAACAACCAAGAGGTTGTACAAAAGAAAATAAAGCCAAAGGTAATGGAAATTATGATTTCACTCCAACCATAATTCCAATAATAAACCTGCTAAATACCATGAGATTACAGAAGTCACTTGTTCATTTCAGTTGTATGTTTGGCAGCTGATCGACTCATTTGTACAGAAACTAAAAATAATACATTTAAAAAAGATATCCCATGCAAATGGACGTGAGTTTTTTTATTTGTCTTATAAAACGAAAAATTTGCATATGATGGAAACACATTTTTTACAATTATTTATTTCAGTAATGGATATTCATTTGAGACGTCGGTATTGCTATCAATATTTCTTGGAATGTTTGGCATTGATCGATTTTACCTTGGATATCCAGCAATTGGTTTACTGAAACTGTGTACACTTGGATTCCTATTTCTCGGTCAATTTTGTGATGTTATTCTCATAGCAACTCAAATTGTTGGACCAGCTGATGGGTCACACTATGTTATGCCATTCTATGGCCCAGAAATCAATATCATGAGAAGCAACAATTTTACTTACAGAGTGCCACAACAAGATTGGTGATGAAAATCAATTGTTATTTATTCGTTTACTACTTTATAATATAAATTATGTAATTAAAGTGCTGAGTTCACGGTAACAAAGAATATATTTGATATATTAAATGAACGTATGTATACATATGAGGCATTTACATTGTTATAAGAAGGAAATAAAATTCTTTACACGGTTATCGACAACGAATGTACCATGTTATCAATAAAAATACAATGCGTATGTTTGTCTTTTGGGCACGTTTGATCGCGCGCAATGATACCAAACAAAAAAAATAGTTGGTTGTTTCATTTGTTCATGCATCGTTTGGTCACTTGTGATCGAGAAGTACGCGAGTGTTGTCACACAATGAAGATTCAGAAGCAATATCTTGCGATTCTAAAAGTAATTGTGTTCTTCATTATTATTCCATCAATACTAGCAATGGTATGTAGAATTTTCAAATAAAAGTATAATTGATACACAAATTTATTTCAATAATACATTAATGATCATTTTATAGAATGACACTATCTGTCCAGAGAAAAATATTACTGAAATGCAACGTCAAAAGGCAGAATTATATAAACAGTGCCTTCCAAATCAATATTTTCATGAAGAATCTGGGAAATGTAGAGGTGTTCCTGGCGGTGGAATCAATCCACTTGTTTATCGAACAGAGAATTGTACATCGATTCGATTCATAACGGCGCCAAATGACAATCGATATTATTTAGTTTGTACGCCAACCGAATCTATTCATGCAATGTGTCCTGAAGGTGAAGAATTTTCACATCAAGTGAATCGATGTACAATACCATCAAAATGCAACGAAGAAACAACAACTACAACAGAAAATCCAAATAGTACATCGAACACTGACTCAAATTTTGATACAGTGGTAACAGAAACAAACGTACCAAGCACTGAAACTCCAATAACACTAAGTACGTATGTCATGAGTCGTGCATCTACTTTATCACAGTCCACAACATTTTCAAGCAGCACAGAAATATTTGAAGAACCAACGTCAATAGTAAATGACGTTGATAACGATGTAGCTACTACACCTGAATCATCAACCTCTGCCATTACTAAATCATCATCAACTGACATGACACCTGGGGAAATTACAACAATTGCTGATGTACCACTGACGTCGCTATCGACCACAGCGAAATTCTTTTCCGAAACATCTACCATAATTATTGATGATGGAACAACGCACGAATCATCATTAAGAGATACGGCAACAACCGACGAAATTGTAGGTCAAACACAGACTAGTTCATCTGCTAATGCTGATTTATTGATTACTGGAATTACATCTGAATCATTGAATATTGGCGATGTTACAACGCTACGAGTATCAGAGTCAAGTAGTTCATCAATTTCATCATCAGCAGACGCAACAACTTTTGAAACAACCAAAAATCCAGATATTATCTCAACAGATACCTCGAAATTGACGACTGAATTGGTATTATCAACGGATGCAACTGCTGATCAAGGCACAACAGCTTTCGACTTTACAACAATTCAGACATTGGAATCAAGTACTCTATCGCATTTATTATCAACGGATGTCACGGTTGAAGAATTTACAAATAAATCTGATGCTACGGTGGAATTAACAGAATTGAATACTCACATTCTGAACACGATTGCGACCCAACTATCAGAAGAGACTACTTTATCATCTTCATCAACAGAATTTAAAATTGATGAGGCATCAACTGACAATATAATGACACAGCTCTTAGAATTGAGCACTCCATCGTCGATATTGTCAGATGAAGCGGCAACTGAAAATACCACAGGTGCAGCTGATAACGCAACATTGCAATCATCAGAGTCAATCTCATCATCAACGTACGATACAGCTGGAGAAACCACAAGTGAATTTGACGGTGCTTCATCAGTTTCATCAACAATATCTATTGTTGATCGTAGAATTAATAATCCTGAGTATACAACAACTCAGCAGTCAGAATCCAGTAGATTGTTGCCTGAATCATCAGATGAATCACCAACTACAAATACCACAAATATACCTGATACTATTCCAACGCAGCCATCTGAATCCAGTAGTTCCACATTGTCCTTATCAACAGATTTGTTGGCTGGAGTAACCATGAATAATCTTAACGCAGACACGACATTATCATCAGACTTGAGTATTCCAGAGACAACGATTAATCCTGAAATCGTATCAACGCAGTTATTAGAATCGACCACATCATTGCGTGAAGTATCAGATGAACCAACAACCGAAAGAACCTCAAGTATATCTGACATTGCCTCAACACAATCAGCTGAATCAAGTACTCCATTGTCATCATCAACCGATATTGTAACTGATGTAACTATAAA